>CAUYQG010190988.1:0-10837 GCA_963574415.1 Tarsius wallacei | reverse complement strand
TCTTGAGTTGGAGTCTCACTCTGTCGCCCAGACTGGAGTGCAGTGGCCGCTCCCGGCCACCGCAGCCTCGACCTGCTGGGTTCTGGCGATCCTTCCGCTCAGCCTTCCAAGTAGCTGGAACTACAGGCGCGCGCTACCACGCCCGGCTAATTTTTTGATTTATTGTAGAGATGAGGTCTCGCTTGCCCAGGCGGGTCTCGAACCCGTGGGCTCAGGCAAGCCACTCACCTCAGCCTCCCACAGGTGCGGGATTACAGGCTGAGCCACCGAGCCCAGCAAGGGGGATTTTCATACATGCGTTTAGAATGAAAAAAGTGAAAAGTCAAGAAAGGATCTCAGCAGCTAGATGGTGAACAATTCCTTAAGTAGTTATTTTCTGCTGTATTATTTTTTCAATTCTTGTTATCCAGTAATCAAGTTATTCACATAAGAGTAAGAAGTAGAGTTGACCTGGGGCTGAGAGGAGTATTCAGCAGGGGTTCTATCTATCTGGTACAGTTCTGAATTACAGTGAGAAAAACTGCTTGGGTATAAGACAAAAAACTGTAGTGGTAAGAAGTGACAGAGTAAAAAAAGAATCCAAGTAAGGAACAAGTAGAGATAATACAATAGCAAACCCTTGAAGGAAGGTCAGAAAATGTGAACCCAGCTTGCAGCTTTGGAACACTGGAGACCTGTTCTAGTTTACCTGTGCATGTTGAAAGCCCCACAGAAGCCTCTTAACCCTTTAGGGTTTGAACAAAATTCTAGTGATACACAACTGCTTCAGATTATTGTCCATAACATACCTATGCTGTTATCACGAAGGCACTCATTACCTCTTTCCCTGCACCTCTCTGGTCACACTCATATCTTCAGGGTCTCTGGCTGCGACTTGAACATTGTTTTTGCCCCTGCTTTTACTTCTTCCCAGCACATTTTAATTTAATTAATATAGTGGGTTTGGGAATTTCTATTACAGACTAAGAGCTCTCCTCATCTGTCTGAGCAGAGAACTACTCCTTTAAGTTTTGACAAGACTGAATTTTTCTTTTTTAGTAGGTTTCTCTCTTAGCACATCTGGATTTCTGGAAACAGTTTTGGGAAGCTGTTTTTCCCAGGCTGATGTTATAGCTTTCAATTGGATTTGTCCTCAGCAGGGCATTTGTGGTGTCCATAAGAGAGGATTTCTCTTAGTAACTATATTGCTGTTCTCTGTTATGTTAGCAATCTCATTCTTACATGTTGGGAAAGCAATTCTAATCTGCGAAAATAATACCAAATTATAAATGTGCTGCAATTTGATCTTTTCTAGGAAATTCCATGAGAGAGTATACCAGCTTCTTTATCAGCTCTCTAATTGGCCCAGGTTGAGTCAAGGTTATGACTTCTTGCTCCATAGTTCAGGTAGTATGCTCTGTGTGTACATGCATGCACATGTGTGTACAAGGAGGGATCTTAAAAAAACGGAATGAATTTATTTAAAAATTGTGTATTCATTCTTATATTTTTAAACGTCAGTCACCTTCAAAGTACTCTCCGTTTAATGTAATATGCCTTTTGAGACACTTTTTCCACATCTCAAAACAGGTTTTGAACTCATCAGTTTTGATGTCTTTTAGTGCTTCTGCCATTTGTTTCTTCTCTTCCACAATGGCAAAATATTTCCCTTTGAGGACTTTTTTCATCTGGGGAACAAACAAAAGTTGTTCAGCAAAAGTTGTTTGACAAAAGTCATTCGGGCTGAAATGGGGTGAATGGGGAGGGTGGGGCATGGATTTCATGCCATTTTTTAATCAAAAGCTGCTGAACATTCAGCATGGTGTGGGCAGGTGCATTTTCATGGTGGAAGAACCAATCACCTGTTTGCCACAAAAAAATTCATGAAAGCTGAATGCAGCCTCTCACAACTACACTAGCTGAAACACTGATGCCAATGAGTTCCTAGAGCACTTACCCTAGGGAGGAAAGCCTCTACTACAAGGGGCCCACCTTCCAAAAAAAAAGATAATTTCAGTTTTTGGGGGGTCCTCCCTTATAGGTGTTGTGTGCTTTTATCAAAAACCAAACAAAAAAATCACTTTTAGAATTGCTGAAGAGCTGCTTATTCAAACTTAGAAACACTGATTGGTTTTAAAATTACGTAATAGCTTATGAAAGGCAGCATTTTTAATTATACTTATCTGATATATTTGGAATTTGTCGACAAAATAGAAAAGACCATAATAAATTCAAATATGTTTGGAGGAACTCAAGTGTAGTGTAGAAATGTGAAAACTCATTATAGGAATTTGAAATCAAATAAAAGCTAAAGTGCCAGGAAAAAAAACCAGCAACAATTTGCTCAATGTGTAATTCGAATTAGTAGTTTTTAAACATTTTTTTCATATGCAAGACTCCAAGTGTGATATAAAAAACTAATAGTTCGTAGTTTGCTATCTATAAATTTGCTTATTTATTTATTTATTTATTTATTCATTTAACAAAACTTGACCAAGCACTTACTCTGTGCAAATCACTCTGCTTGTGGAAGGAAAACTAAGAACTCTATGACTGATTATTAAAACACACATAGGTTGAAAAAAAAAGAAGATTTGGTATAGTAAATCTGTGATGTCCAGAAAGTAGAATATCTGCCCAGAAGTGAACTAAAGTTGAAGGGACTCAAATAGGTCATAGAGTATTTTAATCCATTTCTCAATTATTTTTTATTCAAATGCCAAGTTTATCTTATTTTAAAAATTTTAGATTCAAGTTGTACATGGGCATCATGGTGAAGTTTGTATTTCTATTGAGTGCATCACCCAAATGCTTAGCATGGTATCGGTAGTTTTTAATCCCTCTCCTTTTTCCCTTCCCTCTTTAGTAGTCCCTAGCATCTGTTGTTCTTATCTTTATACCCATATGTATCCAATGCTTAGCTCCCACTTATGAATAAGAGCATATGGAATTTGTTTTTATATTAATTAACTTAGAATGCTTACCTCCAGCTGCACCCATATTGCTGCAAAGGACACGATTTCATTCTTTTTTTTATGACTGCATAGTATTCCATGGTATGTATGTACCACATTTTCTTTTCCAAGCCACCTTTGATGGGTGCCTATGTTGGTTCCATGTTTTTGTTATTGTGAATGGTGCTACAATAAACATATAAGTGCAGGTGTCTTTTTGGTAGAATGATTTATGCTCCTTTGAGTAGATATCCAGTAATGGGATTGCTGGGTCAAACAGTAAATCTATTTTTAGTTTTTCCAGAAATCATAAACTGCTTATCACAGGGACTGAACTAGCTTACATTCTCACCGACGTTGTATCAGCATTCCATTTTCTCTGCAACCTTGTCAATATCTGTTGTTTTTTGATTTATTAATAACAGCTATTCTGAGATAGTGTCTCTGTGTGGTTTTGATTTGCATTTTGCTGATGATTAGTGAAGTTGAGCATTTTTTCATCTGTTTGTTGGCTGCTTATATGTCATCTTTTCAAATGTCAAGTTTAGACATAAGAGTACTAGCATCAGTCATTTGAATATACTGACATTTGCACTGAAATGACTCCATAGTATTGTGGGCTTCTACACTCTGACTAGTTTGGCATTTCATTATCAAGACTTTAGGATAAAGAAGAGGTCTTTCCTTCTTCCTGATCCACCTGCACATTGTGTTTTCTGATAACTCCTATTGTGCTTTTCTACATATGTGAGTCTCCAAGCTACACTGGCCTTAACTATCATTACACGTTTTTACAACTCGAGAGAGAGAAGAAAATGCAAGCAAATGAAATTCGAAGCTATGATTCACTCTGACTTGACTCTGGTTTTGGAATAATTATCTTCTTTTCACTTTGTTATAGCTGTCTTTGGGAAATAACAACTCTTCTAAGATATTATTAGTGTCAAATTAATAATACTACCAACAAGCAGTTTACTGAATACCTATTATATCCTAACCACTGTGTTGTATATTTTACATACATTGACTTAAGTAATTCTATCATAGACAATGAAGTAATTTGTATTATCACCACTTCCCAGAGAAGGAAACTGAGAATGCTATGAGAAGTCTACCTATTTGACTAAAGTAGCATAAGTAATATTTAGTGGGTTGAAAATAATATTCACATTCAAGCTTTGTGCCCTCTATACCTTTAATGACACCTCTATTTCGACATAGCCTTTCTTATTTTTCACCAGCTTAGCATTCTTAATAATCTACAGCCACCACCAGAGTGTCACTGCAATGTCTCTGAATTTATTTGTTTTTATGCATGTTTCCTTCTTTTTCAAGTCCCATTTCTTTGTCCATATAACTTTTGTTTCATTCTTGTTTTGTATCTCTCTTTCATCTTTTTGCTCTTTGAGTTGATCCTTCTGGTGGACTCTGCTTGGATTTATTATGGCTCCCCCCCGACCCCGGTTTTGTGTTTTAGATGGTGCTTGCCTCTAGCCTGGCTGCAGTCCAATGGCAGTCCTAACTTTCTCTGCTCCTATTCTGAGTATTTATAGCCTCCACCCTTTTCTGAATCTTGTAATTTTACCTTTTTAGCTGTATTTTCTTTTAGTAGACTTCTTTTCAGCCCAGATCCAAGTAGAAATGTTCTTTTACAAGGGATTTTTTAAAGTAAAGCTTCAAGTAAAAATAACATTTGTGTAAGGATTTGAAAAAATCACCAGAAAAAAGAATGATAACATAACTTTGAGTTTGAAATTGATGCCAATATTATAAATAAATTATATAAATAAAAGCCATCAGATTAATGGACTTAAATTTGAGATTCCTAATATTCATCCACTCTTGAAGATGCTACAGTTATGGTCACATTACAAATTGTCTTTTTTGCTGGAATTGGTGGACTCTATATTAGAAGATTGGGATTCAATGTAAAGAACTGCTAAGTTTTTTCTTGGCTGAAGGATGAATAGAAATGCAAGTGCTCCAGAGCTCACTTGATTGACTTTGTTGTCTTCTAGATGATGCACTGTAGATTTGGACATTAGAATTTGGAAAGAAATGTCAATTTCAAAAGAAGCAATAAACACACAAAAGCTTTTTTTTGTCTAATAAGTTCTTCATGCAATAGGTATTCTTCACTTTCACTGAAATAAAGATAATTTGTGCTGTGTACAAAATATCTTATTGACTTAGATTTTAGGTTTAACCAATATTTTAAAAGCTGCCTGTGTTTCTGTATACTCTTTTATTAATTGCAACATCTTTGGTGTGTTTCTTTCAGAATGAAAGCACTAAGGAGTCAGAGATTATAGTTAACCTGCTAATTTAACCAGTGCAGTGGTTTGTATTACACAGGGTCTTGATGCGTTTTGCATAGTGACGATTCCTCTTTGCAAAGAGATCTTTTTTAGTCTGAGTGATGATCGTTGGAACGTTGGTTATGAAAAATAACTATAAAGATTCTGAGTGGTATTTCTCTACAGAGCTTAATTAATGAACTCTGATGGCTTCCCATTTGTTCTGTTGAGAACAGCGCCCCCTCTGTCAGCTTCCTTCTCTCTCATAACAGTATCTTTATTACAATCTAGTAACTGCTGGGAAACTGCTTTCTTTAAAATGCCTTTCCCTGTGGCTTAAAGTAAAGATTTTTTAAATAAATAAATACAGTTTATGTTGGGCATCCACCACTTGAAGGGCTAATGATTATTGACTAGCCTCCAGCAGGCATCAGGGAGTCTTGCCTCAGGCCCTTCCAACTAGCCCCCAAACATGCCGAATGTTAACACATGTTTCTGGATTCTGGCTGGGATTGGACACAAACAAGGCAGTCAGAATGGACCATTTAGTGTACAAGTCAAGATGACAGATCTCTGCTTAATACAAGGAAGGGAAAAATTCGTATCTTATTGAAAACGGCAGAAGAGCCCCGGGTGCTTTCACTTTGTGATTCTGCAGCAAAAAAGTGGGTTGTGTCAATATAAGTCTATGTCACCAGCTCACAGCTGCCACACTGAATTGACCCTGTTCACGGCAGACATAAAGGCCTTCCATTTCCAAATTCTCTCTAATGCTCATCTGTAAATGGGAGCAGAATGTGGAAAAAAGCCAACAAGTCTTCTTAACTATAGGCGGAGAAGAGAGACAGAATTGCCTTAATACAGCACAGCAATCTGTGGTGTGATTTCCACCATCGGGAAGCCAAACCAGGAGTGTTGGATCCGTTTGGAGTCCTAGAAGGAAAATGCTTTGACAACAGAAACTTATGCTTCGTAAATCATGAGCCAGAAATTCTTCAGACTCCTCTAGATTTTAAACTCGGCTAGATTAAACAGCCAGTTGTGTCATTCAGAAATGGACAGTTAGGACACCTTTTCTTAAACTGGGTGCAATAGAAATATATGTAGAATGTTAATAGGAATTCCTTACATAAACATGTTTCTATGATTAAAATAGTGTTTGGAAAAGCTTAGACAAAATGGTTAATGTTGTTTCTTCATTTTAGGATATTTCAGTAATATTTTGGGGCCCAAAACTGTAACAGCTAAAAAATATGTTGAAATTTCATAGTTCATCTGAATGCAAGTCTTTTTTGTGAAGAATAGATATGAAGTGTTCTATGGAACACATTTTAGGGAACCTGGACTATGAGAAGAAGCAGCATTTAAATTCTATCATCTTATTCTAGTGATATCAAATTAAATTATATGACTGTGCTCAATATTTTAAGTTTTATGTGTTTATTTCAGTAAA
Organism: Tarsius wallacei; assembly: GCA_963574415.1. Classification (NCBI taxonomy): domain Eukaryota; kingdom Metazoa; phylum Chordata; class Mammalia; order Primates; family Tarsiidae; genus Tarsius; species Tarsius wallacei. The sequence goes on along the minus strand of CAUYQG010190988.1, from coordinate 4,154 downwards.
TATAAGTCAGGTACCAACTACACATAAGGCATATGTCAAAAACTGCAGCAAAGATTTGATGCTAAAGAAAATGACATGGCATGCAGTCTTCCATATACAGCTAATGATCTGATGGTGTTGCAAAACTATTTTGGGGTAAAACAAATATTTTCCAGATCATATACAGTTTTTCCTGCTTTTTGCTAAAATCTTATTTATTTATTTACATTTTTGAATTGGGGTCTCACTCTGTTGTCCAGGCTGAATTGCAGTGACATGATCACAGCTCACCACATCTTCGACCATCTGAGCTCAGGCAATTCTTCCACTTCAGCCTCCTGACTAGTTGAGGCTACAGGTGTGCATCAGCATGCCCAGCTAACTTTGTAGAGACAAGGTGTTTTTATGCTGTCCGGGTTGGTCTCGAATTCCTGGGCTCAAACAATCTTCTTGCCTCAGCTTCCCAAAGTGCTGGGATTACAGGCATGCACCACTGCACCCAGACTAAAATCTTAGAATATCAAAATGATATAAAAATTGAAAGGGGAGAATCTTTACCCCTAAATTGGAGAGGAAACACATTCTATTACCCTCCTTGCAGACAGGGCTGTATGTGAACCATCCCAAATTTCTGCAGCTTCTACAACTCATTGCACTTGCTCATTTCTGTAAGTAATCTAGAACTTGACTTATTTTGCAGTTAACTTTTTTTTTTTTGGAGTTAGAGTCTCACTCGATCACCCAGGCTGGAGTGCAGTGGCACACTCACAGCCACCACAGCCTCGACCTGCCAAGCTTAGGCAATCCTTCTGCCTCAGCCATCCAGGTAGTTGGAACCATAGGAGTGTGCCACCACGCCCTGCTAATTTTTTGATTTATTGTAGAGACGAGGTCTCACCAAGTTGCCCAGGCTGGCCTTGAACCTGTGGGCTCAGGTAATCTCACTTCAGTCTCCCAAAGTGCTGGGATTATAGGCATGAGCCACCATGCCTGGCCATTGCTGTTAACTTTTTAACAATTTACCCCATATCTTGTTTAGTAAAAAGCAAGGAAAAGACACACTTGTCCAAAATTGATCCTTAAGGAATATTTGTGAATGTTTCAGTTTACTGTGATGTTTTTCCTAATTGTACATAAAGTGATATGAAGAAAAATGTTTATCTTAATTTCAATTCAATCATATGCACAGTTCCCAAGTGCAAATCTTGTACCTCCATAGTCTGATTAAACATGGTGTCCAATCCAGGCTTCATATGTATTGTGATTTAAATGAATATGCCTCATTGCTTAATTTGTTTCAGATATTGAGAAATGTTGTCAAAATTTAAGACAAAGGAGTAAGTGTTCAGCATTGTTGAAGTAACAAATCAGCAAAACACAAAATAGGCAACAATAGAGACAGACTATTTTAAAATATATTTTAATAAAGTTCATATAAGTTATGACTTTGCCTGCTATACTAGCTACCTGGAACACAAGGGACAGTAGAGTATTAAGGAGCTTTTATGTGCTATTTGAAAAAAAAAAATTGAAAATGATGATGAGTAAGATAGTCCATAATATTTTATGATACTGAATTTAATGTTGGCCTTCAAATAAGTGCTATCAATAAAAATATAAATAAATTACTATGGGAATTATTTATTTGAAAAGAAATAGCGAACAAAAACAATCAGTAAATGTTAAATTAGTAAAATAATTGAAATCAGTCCCAAAAAACCTTCTTTACTAGATAGGCTAAATTAACAAAATTTAAATGTCACTTATGGACAAAGTGGTATTTTCACAAATATTCAATGTTCACATTCATTGTGTCAATAAATAATACAGTGAATGAAATGAATAACAAACTGATAAGCATGGAAAGCAGAATTAACCAAGCAGAAGAAAATCTCAGAGCTTGAGCACCAAACTATGGAACTAACCCAAACTGTTAAAAAGCATGTAAAAGAGGCTTAAAAAGACAGAACAAGGCCTCTAAGAGATGAGTGATTATATCAAGAGGCTGAACCTAAGATTAATTGAAATCTCCGAGGCAGATAGAGAGACAGAGACCACCCTGGAACAAACATTCCATGAAATTATCTAAGAAAACTTTCCTCATGTCATCAGAGATGCGACTATTCAAATGATACAGAGAACCCCTGCAAGACATCAAATGAGAAGACCAACCCATAGACACATAGTAATTTGCTTACACAAAGTAGGTATAAAAGAGGAAATCCTAAAGGCAGCAAGAGAGAACAATCAGACTACCTACCAGGGAAGACCAATTAGAACAGCAGCGACTTATCTACAGAAACACTTCAAGCTAGGAGAGATTGGAGTCCAATCTCAAAGATAAACAATTTCAACCAAGAATTACCTACCCAGCTATGCTAAGTTTCATCAATGATGGAGAATTAAAATCCTTCTCAGACATTTAATCCCTAAGAGCGTATACCACCTCCAGACCAGATATATAAGAAACACTTAAGAAAGTATTAAACCAGAAGATAGAAAAAAAAGCACAATACCCTCCCCAATAACACAGGAAAAAGATTGAAAACACACATAAATCAAACCCAAAATCAAAAGAAAGACAGAAAAAAAGAGCAGCAACAACAATAAACACCATAAGAATCACATGACAGGGATAAACTCTCACATCTCAATAATTAACCTGAATGTGAATGGACTAAATGTACCACTGAAAAGACATAGACTGGCAAGTTGGATAAAATATCATGATGCAACAATATGTTGTCTCTTGGAGACTTATCTCACCAGAAAGGACACTCACATACTCAAAGTAAGAGGATGGGAAACAAAATTTCAGACAAATGGAGCATAAAAGAGAGCAGAAATTGTGATCTTAATATCAGACAAAATACTCTTCAACTATCAAAAATTTTAAAAGATACAGGAGATTATTATATAATGATAAAAGGTTCAATCCATCAACAAGAAATATCCATCCTAAACATATATGCACCCAACATAGGAGCATCAACTTACATAAAGCAGTTTCTAGGTAAACTAAAAAAAAATATTGACTCTAACACTATCATAACTGGGTACTTAAATACCCCACTTACAACCCTAGACAGATCATCAAGACAAAAAAATCAACAAGGACATCCAGAACCTCAACATGACACTTGACCAAATGTACTTAATTGATACCTACAGAACAATCCAGCCAACAACCATGGAATATATATTCTTCTCATCACCACATGGAACATACTCTAAGATTGACCACATCCTTGGCCATAAATCAAGCATAAACAAATTCCATAAGAATGAAATATTGCCATGCACCTTCTCAGACCATAGTGGAATAAAAATAAATATCAGTGCCAACAAAATACCCCCAAACCCAAAAAGACACAGACACTAAACAGCATGACGCTGAAGAACTCCTGGGTCAATAGAGAAATCAAAACAGAAATTAAAAGATTCCTGGAAACAAATAAAAATGAAGAAACATCTTACCCAAATTCTGGGATGTCATGAAAGTAGTTCAAAGAGAGGAATTCATATTGCTACAAACACACATCAAAAAAATGGAATGATCACAAGTTAACACTCTGACAAATCACCAAAGAAAGCTGGAAAAACAAGACCACCAAAACCCTAACCTCAGCAGAAGAATCCAGATCACCAAAATAAAAACCCAAATTTGGGACATAGAAGACAAAAATATAATACAAAAAAATCAGCAAAACCAAAAGCTGGTTCTTTGAAAGGATAAACAAGATTGAAGGACCTCTAGTCAGACTGACCAAGAAAAAGAGAGAAAATACCCAAATAAACACAACCGGAAATTCAAAAGATCAAATTACAACTGACCCCAAAGAAATACAAAAGATTATCAGAGATTACCATGTAAACTTGTATGAAAACAAACTTGAAAACCTAAATGAAATGGAGGTGTTTCTGACATCACACAACATCCCTATGTTGAAATAAGAAGAAATTGAGAACCTAAATAGACCAACACCATTTACTGAATAGGTTTTCCTCTCCCCAGTGGTTTGTGGTGGAGGCTTTGTTGAATATGAGATGGTTGAAAAATTGAAGTTTTGCTTCTGGAATCTTTATCCTATTCCATTGGTCTATATGCCTGTTCTTGTACCAATATCAGACTGTTGTGATTATTGTAGCTTTATAATAAAGCTTAAAGTCTGGGA
>CAUYQG010190987.1:0-14048 GCA_963574415.1 Tarsius wallacei | reverse complement strand
TTCTATCAGCTGCTTGGAAGGCTTCCTTTGTCTGGTCCTGTGCAGGGACCACACTCATCTACAGGGTGCTTTTGTGCAGGTTAGAAAATGATGCCCATTCCAGGTGGGCACAAAGCTTCTTGAGTGGACAGCAGTGCCCTTTTCCCTGGCAGGTGCAGCCCTACACTGGTTACCCTGTTTGGTGACTGTAGCACAGGCTGTATTTCAGTTCTCACCCCTCAGAGGGGCCTTTTGCAGTCTGCAACCTTTGCATCTGTCTGTGACAGCCCTGTTCCTGGGCTTTCTTCCTTCTCTGCTATTCCAGTGGTTTTGATACTGTTGTCCTCACTGGGGTAAGGGTTTTCTTATTCATGACCCTTCCTCAATCTCCTTATAATGTGGCTCTATTCTGAAGGAATGCCCCCTTAAAGGGGACTGGAGATGGGGAGAGTCCCTTAGAGGGTTTTGGGGTAGGAATGGGACCCGTTTAGAACCAGCATCCGGAGGGTGAGGGGAGAGACAGAGGAGAAAGAGCTGGAAGGGGTGTTAGACAGAGTGGGGCCTGAGCTGTGTCTGCTGGGGCTGGCTGCACGGTGTGGCCTGAGAATCCTCCCAGGCCTTGGCCGTCTCCCAGTCACTCCTCCAGCGGTCTAGTCTGCCATGTCCTTCAGGCAGGACTGGCTTCATGGGCGGCCGTCTGTGCAGTTGCTTGAAAGGGTATTGCCCTTGGTTTGCTGTTGCTGTCTTGAAGTTCTGAGTACTTCTGAAGAAGGGGCCCTGTGTTTACATCTGGCACTGGGCCTGCCAATTAATGTAGCTGGTCCCATTCTCAGTGCTTATTAGCCTTTGTGGGGTTGTTTCCATGCAGATGTGCTTGTTTATACCTGCATTTGTTCAACACATCTTTATGGTGAATCTACCATATGTCAGGCGCAGGGGATGCAGCAACGAGAAAAGCCAGCAAGTTCCCGGCTCTTGGGAGCTTACAGGCTCCCAAGGTTCTCAGGCTGTGGGTGCACGAGGGGATGAGTATCAACAGCCAAATGAGCCAATGGGAGGATTTCAGAGGTCAAGGAGCACAGAGAGGATGGAGCAGAGTCATGCCGTGGGAAGGGCTGAGGTTCCCTTTGATTAGGCCATTGGAGAAGGCCTCTTTGAGATATGACACTTGAGCTGATACCCATGTGATGAAGTAACCTGCCATGCCATGGGGGTGGGGTGGGACCAGGGTACCAGTGGGGGAGGGAACAGCAAGTGCGAAAGCTCTGAGATGGGATGGCACTCTGGCTATAGGGGGCCTTTATGGGCACAGACATGGATTTGGATTTTAAATACAAGGAACAGTATGTGGAGGAACAGCCCTTCATTAAGTGTCTTCTTTGTTCTAGGCATTCCGCAGACATTTACTCTTCTGATCAACCACATACGTTGTGTATTATTCCCATTTTCCAAAATGAGAATATTGACATTCAGTGGGTCTAAGTCACCCAGTCCATGAATAAGAGAGCTGTGATTAGAACTCAGATCTGTCTGATTGCCAAGCCATTGCTCAGCCCTCTACACTGGCAGTGTCTTCTATTCTGGCTGCCTGAAGGTGGGGTTCCTCTGTGGGATGATAGTCTCCTCAATGTCTCATGTCCCTTTTTGGCCTGAGGGACATCTGAGCAGTAGCCCTGGAGATGGTAGATGAAGCCGTCTTTCGTCACGTTCTCTGGCGATTGTGATGAAATTTTATTCTACGATCACTTAAATAAAGACAGCTGGAAGTAGCTGTTAAAGAGACACAAACAAGAATTTGGTCCAAGATATCTTTGTTTAACGCCATGTTTTGGTTGTGCCCAGCTTCAAGTCCAGAAGAAAGGGAGAGAGACCAACACGTGAATTAGTTGTAATGGAAACTCTCTAAATGCATGCCTTCCTTTAAGCTCAGTGGTCTAGAAATGGTGAGTTGACTTTGATTTTTGGACAGGCTCCAAAACCTCTTGATCTACGTGCCTGTCTCAACTGAATTTTAAAACCAACATGAGCAGGGCATTGTTCTAAGCTCTGCTGCGGATACAAACATATCTGCCCGCAAAGGCTTTTCAACTTGGTAGAGGGGCCAGGTGGGGTGGGGTGTGTGTGTCAGACAGAGTGCAAGTGCCATGAGGTATGTCCCAGAGGAAAAGCTGTATCCATAGTGGAATTCATTCATGCATGCGAAAATGTATATGTATTGTGCTTAGCACGGGGCACTGAACAAAGTAGTCGAGGGTCCCTGCCCTTACGGATCCCGCATTCTAGAAGAGGACAGAGACAAGAAATCAGCCAACAGATGAACATATGTGATGATTTCAGACAGGTAGGAAACGCAGAAGATGAAGGAAGCAACCGGGAAGTGGTGAGGAGAAGGCAGCTTTGCATGAGGTCAGTAGAGGGGGGTCTCTCCAACTGGTGACCTTCAAGCTGAGACCTGAAACATGGGCAAAATTTAAAAGAGAAAAGACTTCAGTAAAGAAGCAGCAGTCACAAGTGAGGTGTCCCAAATAATATTTTTACATTGTTTTTATGTGTGCTTTTTGATTTCTTGGGCAGTGCTTTGATGTTTGAGAATACATTATCATAATAATCCCCAGAATTAGAGTGATACCGAAACCATGCATAGTACTTAAGTAGAGGTGGTGTATGGCTTACAGTATTTCTTTGGCAACGCTGACTGCAAAACAACTAATACTATCAAGGTACTGCTCTTGGTTTTACTATGGCAGCACTGTGACCGCAGGTAAGTCACTTAGCCTCTCTGGGTTACAACTCTAAAAGGGGCCAGATAACACTTAAAGACCTCAAACTTTAAAGGCCAATGGTTCCACGATCTGTCAGATCAAAACAAAACCTCCTGATGTGTCATTGGGAACACATGGATTCCCCTACTTTGGTGGAAAATTACATTAGCAGATTCTGACCTGGGATCGCAAAGAGTGAGCTGGGGTTGAGCCCCCAGCGCGGGCTGCCCGGGAGCTCAGGGGACACGTCCTGGCCAGCGCCCACATGTGTCTTGTATTAGCATTATTTTCTTAATGGCAGCAACCCTAAAGCCGGCCCGTTTTACTATTGAGTTACCCCGCTCCATCCTAGTATCACTTACACATAAACTCCGTCTCCAGCGATGAGTCCACTGTTTTGTTTTCACTTTCTCCACCCCCACTCTGCACACAGGTGTTTGTTGCAGCCATCAAAAATAAAGCGGATCAATCATACTGCTGCTTCCAAACAAACCAACACAGGTTTTTGAAATTTTGCTTTAAAACAGAAGAAAGAAAGAAGAAACGTGGAATGTGTGCCTTCAATAATCTGTTGTCTTGCCACCTGGGATTTGTGAAGAAAAACGGGCAAATAGAGGATGGGGTTTTGGATGAGGGTGGAAAAGAAACAAGAAAACAAAAGAGCAGAAGGAATGGCTGTCTTTCGTTAATGGTGGCTTGGTCTACAGCTACGCTTCAGATAGAGCCTTAATTTCAGCTAAATGATGCCTTTGGCGAGCACCCTTCCTGGAGACCTGTGACAGTGTCCCGCAGGATGGAAACCACCACCCTTGACTTCTTGTTGGAAGAGAAACTTTCATGATGAACACCAGCTTCCCAAAATAGTCAGTCATAACTGAGAGTAACAAGAAAATGGACACCCCTTGAAAATCTCTCCCCTAAGTGTCTTGCCTCAGCTCCCCAGATTTTCAGTGCCACATGCCATTTTCAGAATCGGGCATCCTGTGGTTTCCTTGGCTCATGCTCTTCCACCTCCACCCGCCTCCGTACTTAGGGACATGTTGTCCTAGGTGACCCCATTAGGGTTTCTCTCAGGTTGGGTCTACACAGCTCCATGTCGGCCATGGGGCAGAAGAGTGCCCTAGCTTGTGTGTGAGCTCGGCAGACTATGCCAAACATACTGACCCATGTTTTAAAATGATCCCAATTTTTGATGGAAAATATTCTGTGTGTCACGGTAATACAACTCCCAAAGGTCCATTGAACAGCCCAAGTCAATGGCTTCTTGTTTTGGTTTTAAAATGTACGGTCTTTAATTTTTTTGAACGGCACAACCATCCAATAATATATTCAGTGAAAAACCTTGCTCCAATTTCTTGCCCAATTATCATGCCACCCCAAAGGGTTCCCTTATGCAAATAGACACATGATCTTGTGCTTTCTGTTTGTTATACAAAGTAGCAACTACACATCCTCTTCACCTTCCTGCCACTGCCTGGGAAGAACGGCTCTTATTTGAAACAGTGTCTTCCAGGCTGCCCCCATTGGCTTCAGGAGACAATGACAGAACAGAACAAGATTTTGAAAAATGATAAAGGAAGACATATACACTCAGGAGAAGGAGGTAGAGAATGGTCCCACCCTTAATTTGGGAAAAATTTTTAGTGGATTATTTATTGCTTAAAAAAAGAGAGAAAGGAAAGTTCTAGAATCATAGTAATTCAAACTTAGAAGGACCCTTAGACTCAAATCGATGTTATATTAAGCAGTCTTGGGGAGTGATTATGTTGAAATGTGAGAGAAAACAGTGGGTAGCTAAGGATAAAATATTTTTTCATTGATTTCTGTTTTTTGAGAGACAGATGGACAGGGAGAAGGAGGAGGAGAAGGCAGAGAGAGAGAGAGAGAGAGAGAGAAGAAATGAGGAAGAGATAGAGCCAGGCTCTGCCCACATGGAGAGGCCTGTCTGGTGAAGTTGAGCAGCTATTTAATCCCTTTGATGTTTCTCTGTAGAAATCATCATCATTTCTATCGGAGACTGAGTGGAGAAACACCATGGAACACATAGTCATGAGCCACAAGCAGTCACAGCCCTTGGGACAGAAAAGCCACGTGTCTATCCACAACTGTGTATAAAGTGGTACAGATACAATGAACGGATCCAAGATTCTCGAATACTCAGCACGCATCAGCGGATATACACACACCCCTAGACCCTGACCTGCATGCAAGTGCTCACAGGGCTGAGCGCTCAGCCCCAAACACCAGAACATACAGACGAGGCTGGCCAGGGTTTAAGCAGTCGTGGAGTGAGAACCCAAACACCTTCATGCCAGTTCAGAAAAGATGCTCCTTCTCTTTCAGTGTGGGTGGCACCCCAAATTACAGCTTTCCTCTGCTGAAGACACTTGTTACGTTACTAATTAAATAATTGGTGAACTATGTCGTAGAAAATGAGGGTGAATGACTGACAAGATATTTGCCTCTCGTCCTGCGGAGCCTGCCTGCTATTTGTTCAAGAGTCACAGACTCTGGGAAGATGGAACTCATGATCGCCTTGTTTCAAAATGAAAGAAGTATTCTAGTAAGAAAACAAAGGACGGTGAGCCAAATTCTTTATAGGATGAACAGAACAGTGAGGCAATGAAAGGAAATGTGATTTTCCAGATCAAGAGAACTCAGCTCTGTTAATGACTGCGTAGCACCTCTTCTTGTCGCCTGCATTTTCTTGCAGCTGTTTTTGTTTTTTGTGATGCAGTTTGACATCCCTGGGGTTTTCTGTCCTGAGAGTTGATGTGGAGACAGCTCCTCTCAGAACTGGGCTGCTTATTCGGTGTTCATTGTGAGCACAGATGAACCCCAGCAGCAGGCGTCCCAGCGACATGCTATTGGCAATGTGTTTCTAATGACAGTCTTTCCAAGCTCTGGTTTCATATGTCAGAGAGTTGGGGAGACCTCAGAGCTAAGTTGTGACCCAAACTCAGGGCAAAGAACAAACCTACTTTGGGAGTGACAAATGCTACAAGTCCACTAACAGGTCTCTTCATATGGACGGAGGCTGTTTTTTAATTCTCTCTCTCTCAGAACAATCAATGGAAAGACAGTTTCTCTTGGCCTACCCGTTGGTTGTCTCTCAGATTCCATAATCACTGTCTGAGATTGCTTAATACAACATTGATTTGGGTTGTTCAATTGGCAATTGGGAGTTATGTGACTGGGAAGTGTGGAATATTTTCAACCTCATATTTCATGTGATATTAGTCAAAAACATACATTTTAAGATGTGTATTATTAATGACACAATAAAATCTCATTAACGGATGGGGTTGATAGATGTGGTTTATCTAACATTAAGCAGAAATTGACATCTTGAGGGGAGTATCAAGATTCTGTGATCCCAGACACTGATATTGAACAAGCAGGGGCCAGGAGCAATCCACTATTGATTAGATGGTGCAAGTAATTATATTTACTGAGCTGTTTTATTGGGTGGGGCAGGAGGTGAGAGGGTTCTTCTTTAGAGTGGAGAGAGAGCAATCAACAAAGATGTTGTTGGTGAGAGCCGCAGAGCCAGTGCGATTTCTCTGGCTTTACTCTGGCCTTGCCCTGTTCCTAAACATTATTCTTCTGCTGGGAGGTTTCTGGTGTCTTCCGTGGTCCAGATGCTTGTGTTTCTGGCTGTTTCCCGGTGTGTCGTGGAGTAGGGCGAAACCTGGAGTTTTACTCAATTTTCACCTCTACTCTTCCCCGCCACGGCTGGGACGACCCCCACCACCGTGTCTGCTACCACCGTCACCACCAAGACCAGACCCAGCTACTCCAACAGCATTAACATAGCCACTGCCACTATCATAAATAGTATCACCACCATCACCATGGTTACAATGCCACCACTGCCGTGGCCACCACCACGGCCATCACTATCACCAAGCACGACCAGTGCTGGCAACATCAAATCTCACTGATCACCACCACCACCACTGTCACCAATACCACTGTTTCCACTACCACCACCACTATTGCCACAACCACAACCATCACCACTGCCATTACCAGTATCATCGCCACTAACACCAACAGCACTCACCCCCCACCACCCTGCCCATGAGGAAGTAGTGGGCTTTGGAGCCTGGCAGTCATGGATTTGGGCTCCTGCTCTGCTACTGTGTCCTCTTATTGTTATTACCACCTGACTCAAAGGGTTGTGGTGAGTTTTAAATGAGTTAAACTGTAAAGTGCTTGGCACATAACAGGTGTTCAGTAAAGAGAAGGTATTGTGCCATGTTTTTGATGGGATATGATGAAATCTTAGCTTTTTTTGTCCGTGATGCCTTTTTTTCTATCTCAAGAGAGGCCTGCCCCCTCCCCTTCCCTCTCCCGTCCCCTCTCCCTTCCTTTCTTCCTCTGGATTCTTTACTTCTGTGGCTAAATTGTAAAAACCTTTTATTCATCAGAAACACCATTTTCCCAAATGAATGGTGGATTCTTGGAGGCAAGATTCATGTCTACCCTGCCACAATATCCTTGTCACGGTGCCCTGGTAGGAGGTTTACAAAGTGCTTTCATTGAATAGTCACATGTGTGTGTGTTTATGTGTGTGTGTGGATGCGACTTTTACATATATTGGGCCTGAAGGCAGATTTTTTTGCTATTAAAACTTAATTCCACAAGCTACAAATGCACAAAGATATGCTTATAAATAATTTCTTCACAGCATTGTGTACAATAACCAAAAAAGAGGAACAGACCTAAGTGCCCATCAAATTAGGACTTGCTTAAAGGCATTAGTGTCCATTTATATAACTAAATACTTTCAGGTATTTTAAAAGGTAGAGTTAACATATCCATTGACGAGACAATTATTTCTAATATATCACTAAATTTAAAAGAAGGTTACAAAAGCAGCAACATGGTGTGGATCCTTTTTTAGCCTTACTTTGATGGTTAATGCATAGGTGAACAGAGGCATTTATAGACAGACACCACAGAAGCAACCTGGAGGGACATAGACCAGCTTCATAGTACTTTCATTTCTGGTAAGGGGTGAGGTAAGATTTCAAGGAGTTTTCACCTTTCTTCTGTTCTCTTTTGGATTAATTTTAATGATGAGCCACCATGAGTTTCATAATCACCAAATAAACAACTAATTCTGCAGTAATTAGGTTTCACCACTGTCCCACTATTCAGGTTCCAGGTCTACCTCCTTCGCCCTGATCACCAATATCCCCGAGCCCAGGAGGAATGCTGTTGAGTGCCCCAAGGGTTTCCAAAGAAATTCCAAGGGAGAGAATGTGCCAGGTGGTCACAGGACTTGGGGTATCCCAGACGAGAGGAGCAGGAGGCATCAAAACAGCCTGTCCCTGACAGGAAGCCCTTGACAGCTGCTTGAGAACTGCCTGAGAATCCCCTACCGAGTTCCAGCAGGGTCGCCGAGTTTGCCGCTTGTGAAGTATGGCATTTAAGCTCTCCTGACACTTTGAGAAACCATGTGCCAGTATCCTCAGACAGGAACAGGAAATGTTTTCCCACAGTCTACCTCTGCCAGCCTTTCCCACAGCCTACCACCCCCAGCCTCACCAAGAGGTGCCCGCCTCAGTTTGGCTGTGACAACCTTCTCCCTCTCCACTGACTTCTGAACGTGATGCAAAACATGTTGTCCTTTGAACAAGCTTTTAGCGTCAGGTTGTAAGAGAAATATTCGAATGTTTCCACATTTTAATAGTCTCCATGTTCTATTTGGCAAGTGGAAAAGTGTCCAAACCACAGATTCAATCAGTTCGGGTCATCAAAACATTCATTCTTGCAGTTGTAGAGCACTGCAGTAGAGGTTGAAGGATACAGAATTTCATCCTTTCAACAAACATGTAGCGGACACCTTCATAAGCCAGGCACTGGGCTCTTTGCTGAGAATACAGAGATGGATAAGAGATCCCAGTGAGAGGAGATAGATCTGTGAAGAGATCATCTCATTATATAATAACTTTCCTCCTTGCCATGTAGGAGGGGATCCATTACCTAAGTGGCCACGTGACTTCAAAGATAAGGAGTGGCTCCTTGGTGCAGTACTGCCCTAGCCTGCATGCTACCTTTGTGCTGATGAAAGAAAGTTTCCTTTTCTCAAGATACCTCCATCTGTCAGAAGTATCTGTACTAATTTTGTTAGAACACATTATTGTACCTGCCAGGAAATTGTCATAATAAATATCAAAATCTACAAAAGCTATGCTGTGAACAGCACTCTTTAGATACAGCCTTCTGTGCAGTGCACGACCTACACAGCTGTACATGAGCCAGCTCTGTCTAGGTGGGCCCAGGAGCCCAGGCTGGGGGTGGGAGCTTGTTCCAGCCTGATTGAAAGTCAGGACTGACCTTGCCCCATCTGGCCTTTCCTTCCCTATATGAATTCATGTTAAATGGTTTCTTAAGAAGAGAGTCATAGTTTTACTTCTGTCCTGAGCCTGGTCTGGCTAATCTAAACAGATTGCATTTATGAATGTAAAGTCTTTAATGTTGTAGTTCAAATGGATTACGTGAACCCACGGCTGGCATACCAGTTTCAGGAGACAACTGGAAGGGGGTCCCGGGTAGGGGATTATCAAGATCACGAAGGTGACAGGTATTGAAGGAAGCATGGAACAGATGGGGGCAGGGGGGAGTAGCAGTTCAGATACTTCTGGCCCGAGGAGAAAATCAAAGACATCTCATTCTTAACAGGCCCGCAATTTATGTCCTCCCCAAGCTAATCTAGAAATTACCTCGGCATTGATTAACCCCGACTTGCACAGGCGGTAAATCTCCATGGGGGCCCCAAAGGGGCCTGGGTTGTAAGGCACCCACCAGAAGAACCCAGGTGTGATTTAAGCCGAGGTGGGGTGAGGCCTCTCTCTTCCTGGAGAACAGAATCTTCACTCTACGTCCAGCCAGGCCTGGGAAGATGTTCTCTGTCTCCAAGTCATGGAAGCATCGCATTGAAAACACGCCCCCTCTGCCTCGCTCCTGATGGGAAGAGGAACTCAGATCGAGGAAGCAGATACATATCTGTCGTTGGGGGGCTTTGTTTCCACACATGATATATGGCTCCGGAGGAGGAGTTAGAAAACAAATTATTGTGTCTCCTCTCCCCCGACAGGTCTTTAGTGGTGCCGACCAGAGAGGAGAGATGCCGGAGATTAGGGGCTACCTCACAATAGGTCCAAGGTACAGGAAAAGTGTCTTAAGTTTATCTATTGTTAAGTGATATAATTTATCGTCGTCAAGGGTTAAGGAGCAATTCCAGTCCTTTCCTACTTCAGGAACAGAGATTTATAAGATGATGCCCAAATTTAGACATTGAGGCGCTGGCGGCAGAAACGTCCCCAAAGGCTGATGGCTTGTGTGCGTTTGAAGCCAAGTCATTCGCGGAGCTAATTTGAGGCTCTCCTCGGAAACTATATTTGCTTTCCAAGCGCATGGTGAGTTTTCATTTGGGCTCTGACCAGCTGACAGCTATGCAAGTTTGTAGATACCAGTAATTGAATATAGATAACCTTGATGGTTGACCTCGTCAGAGCCAGGCCTGGCTGCTTCCCATTGTTTCTGGTTTTGCCAGCTGATACTCAACGGCTGCCGGGTGAATTTAGATATTAAGAAATTGCTGCAGTGGGACTGGCTTATCGTTCCCTGGTCTGCCCCGTAAGCTTCTATTTACTTGACGTAGCGAGCTGGGAATAAAAGCCGTGATCTGACTGTTCACTGTTTGTGGCGGAGGGTGGCATGTTGGAGAAGCTCTATTCATTTCTAAAAACAAAGGCGGGGAGGGATCATGCTTTTGCTTTATCCAAATTGCAAAGCCAGGTCCTTGTCTCGCGGAGCTGCCTGTGGCTGTCCAAAGTTGGTTCTCAGCCATCTTTTTGGCGTTCTGTTGAGCTTAAAAGCAGAGTTTGAATTGAGGCCTGCACAGTCACCAGCGTGAAGCTCTTGTGTTTTAAGGAAAGCACTGGAAGAGGTTTCAAATATATGTTTAATGCAGAGATGCTTTTAGAAGTCTCTAAGAGAGAAAGGTGACCACGATCTCAGGGAATGGGGAGAGCAGGTGACAGGACCACACCTAAGAGCAGGGCCCGAGCTGGGCTGAGCATTTACATTCAGCTACTTGGATGTTTGGGCCTAGGGTTCTCAGCAGAATATCAACAGCGGGAATCTCCCCACGGTGGGCTCAGTCGCAGCCTCTACGTTTTAAAAAACATTCTCCTGAATTGTTGAAATGTCACCAGTGAACACAGATTACTTTTACAATCGCACATAGAATGGAGCTATTGAGAAAAATATTTTCTGGAAACCGTGTTTTCCAGTCTTCTGGAAACAGATGTGTATTTCTCGAAGCTCTCCTTCCACAGGCTTTGAACTTGGCAGCTGGTGCAGAGAGTGGGTCAGAAAAGGACGAGTCTGCGTGCCTGTCAGAGGTGCAGGGGTCAGAGGGTGGCTTCGGAGATGGAGGAGGAGGAGGGGTAAGTGCGAGCCAAGGAAGAGCCCAGGTAGCCATGGTCTAGCCGGCGGAATATTGGCAGCCAATGACGCGGGGTCGATTCAGAGGGTCTGGGCTTTGGAAATGGTGGGGGCGGGAGCTCCGGAGGCCTGGCTGCCAAGCAACTGCGTGTCACTGCTCAGCTGAGGGGATCAGCCTTTGATGCTTTCAACATCAGAACATCAGAGCTGTTCTTCATCCTGAGAAGGAAGGTTTGGGTTAGTCAGCCAGGGCAAATAGCTCAAGGGAAATTTCATTTTCCCTTTGTCGGGCCCCCCGCTTTCATCTGCTGGGATGCGCGTTCCCATACCACACGGAGAGAAGAAGGCTTGCTGGACCCCGAGTGCGCTGCCAATTTGGGGCCAGAGTGGGGAGCAGGTGACCGCGTCGGCACTGGAGGCCCTATGGGGAGCAGAGGCACAGGCCTGGTCTGGAGAGAGCCTGAAATGACCCCTTTGCGGTGCAGCAGACACCACCGTGGGGACTGGCCGGGGAAATTTTCAACCCTGGCCTGTCCAACCGGTCTGACCTCCCTTCCAACAAGGACAGCCCTGTTTGTGTCTCAGCTGCTCAAGGCATGTTTGCCTTGTAAGGGAGGGAACAGAAGGGCACACCAGGGTGCCAACCACCAGCGCCTTCCATAACCTGCAGTGCACGGAACCCGACATCCCAGGTTCAAGTCTCAACTCTGCCCCCTATTAGCTATTTAACCCTGAGCAACTTATTTTGTTGTTCTCTTGCTTAGTATCCTCCCCGGTAAGATGGATGTGGTATTTGTATCAGCCCATGAGGTTGTTGTGAAGATCCAGTGGAGTTAACATGCACACAGGCTCACCACTCCACTGAAAGGGCTCTTGAAACATCAGCTGTCATTGACAACAGCCATTTGATATTCATCTGAATGCAGTCCAGGAATCCTCAGTGTTATAAAGGCAGTTTCAAGAGACGACTGCTTTTTCCAACAGTGGAAATAATGTTTATAAAGTAAAACCATGATTTCAAAAAACGAATACAGCCTAGCAGCCTTACCATCCATCCCCTAATGTGTTGAGTGCTTTGGAGTTTTGAATGATGCACTCCTTTTATTGGAATGGCCTACACTGGCACGCAGTTCTTGGGAGCTTAAAATTCCCCACTAAGGCAGGACCTGGAGGGAGGTGGGAGGGGGTGAAGGAAGATCCGTGAGCAGGGAGAGCAGGATGGATGGCAATGATGACATCAAGCCAGGGATGGGAGCCCTTCAGGCTAGGGAGAGGGTGACAGTCAGAGGGAAGACATCAGAAATGAAAGATATGCCACCAGCTCGTGAGCTCCAGGCAGGCTATAGTCTTAAGATATCTGATAGGCCAGGTGGGAGGGGTGGGGCAGTGGCTGAGGTGAGCTTGACCTTGGGCTCTAAACAATTTGCCCTCCAGTGTGCTTAACAGTATCTGAAATGTGGAGGTGTCTGTGAAAGGTGGAGGTCCCGGGTGTTTCCAGGATGCTGATTTAGAATGTTGGGTGATAGCACACGCCCCGAGGCAGGCTGGAGGAGCAGAGGAGAAGTGAGATTGCCACAGGGGACCACTGCCTCCTCCTCTGGGAGCCCAGTGTGGCATCAGATTGTAGCTCTGGGATCCACAGAAGAACTGAAGATGAACAGGTGAGCCTCCATTTCTTGGGGCCATGTGAGAATGAACATCCTGTGACTATCCCCTGAGATGGTTAATTCATTCGATCGACAACATTTATTGAATAGCAAGTATGGGCAAGGAACTGTGCTGAGTGCTAGAAATAACTTTCTCTGGAGACAAAACTATCTACAATCTCACACCCAAGGCCAAGAGCCACCAGGGAAGCTGTGCAAAATGCAGATTCCAAGGTTTCCCCTGAGAGATAATGATCCAGTGAGTCGAGCCTGGGGGCTGAGCATTTGCACTTAAACAAGTGCACATTTTGCCTAGTGAGGCACAGCATGTCTGTTCGTCTATCTAGCTAGCTGCCATTTACTGAGCACTTACTTTGCACCAAACACTGGGTGGGTTAGGCACTGGGAACTAGCAGAAGGCATGGCCCTTGCTCTAAGTCACTTGTGGTTACTGGGAGGGATTGAGCTCAACAATCGTAGCAGTTCCTGCCATTTCAGATACTATAACCTTTATATGGTACTTTTGAAAAAAATCTAAAACATTTTCCATTTACTAACCTATGGGCTCAGGTTTTGTAAAGTGTGTAGTGGACAAAACTTACAGGACATTTCCTATGAGTTAGGTACTTTTCTAAGTGCTCTGTTTACTTATTTTAATCACCAGTCTTTGCAACAACCTTATGAGACTTGAGTTTTATGAGCATTCCCATTTTACAGATGAGGAAGTTGAGACATAGGAAGAATCCCCTAGCAAGGCCTTGCTGCTAGGACGGTGAAACTGATGTTGAACCCAGGCAGTCTAACTCCAGAGCCTGCACACTTAACGATGACACTACTTCCCAGTTTTGCCATTTTGAGGCTATAAAATGCTGCTGTAAAGCTAGTTATTCCAGAAGTGGATCTATACTACCAGAGGACAAAAGAACCACTCTTTAAACTTACTTTTTTTTTTTTTTTTGAGTTGGAGTCTCACTCTGTCACCCAGGCTGGAGTGCAGTGGCCGCTCCCGGCCACTGCAGCCTCAACCTGCTGGGCTTCGGCGATCCTTCTGCCTCATCCTTCCAAGTAGCTGGAATTACAGGCGTGCGTTACCGAGCCTGGCTAATTTTTTGATTTATTGTAGAGATGAGGTCTCGCTTGCCCAGGCGGGTCTCGAACCCGTGGGCTCAGGCAATCCACTCACCTCAGCCTCCCAAGG
>CAUYQG010190985.1:0-35878 GCA_963574415.1 Tarsius wallacei | reverse complement strand
CTAAGAGTTTACGCCACCTCCAGTTGAGCTCTACAAGAAACACTTTAAAAAGTATTAAGCACAGAAGAAAGAAAAAAGAATGACAATGCCCTTCACAAGAGTGCAAGAAAAAGAGTAAAAACACACATAAATCAACCCAAAAATCAAAAGAAGACAAGAAACAAACAAACAGCAGCAAAAACAACAAACTCTATAGGGACCTCATGACAGGGATAAATTCTCACATCTCAATAATCAGCCTGAATGTGAATGGACTAAATGCACCACTGAAAAGACATAGAAGAAAAATTCAATAAAATATCATGATGCAACAATATGTTTTCTCCAGGAGACTCAAAGCAAGAGGACGGAAAACAGTTTTTCAGTTGGACAGGACACAAAAGACAGCAGGAGTTGTGATCTTAATATCAGACAAAATATCCTTTAAGCCACCAAAAATTTAAAAGATACAGAAGATCACTACAGTGATAAAAGTTTCAATCCATCAACAAGAAATATCCATCCTAAACATATATTCATCCAACATAGGAGCACCAAGTTCCATAAAACATCTTCTAGGTAAACTAAAAAAAGATATTAACTCTAACACTATCATAGCTGGGGATATAAATACCCCACTAAAACCCTAGACAGGTCGTCAAGACAAAAATTCAACAGGAAGATCCAGAGCCTCAACTCTTGACCAAATAGACTTAATTGATACCTGCAGAACACTCTAACCAACAACCACAGAATATATAGTCTACTCATCACCACATGGAACATACTCTAAGGTCGACCACATCCTTGACCATAAATCAAGCATAAAAAATGTTCATAAAATTGAAATACTGCCATGCACCTTTTCAGACCACAGTGGAATAAAAATAAATATCAATACCAACAAAGTTCCCCCAAAGCCCATAAAGACATGCACACTAAACAGCATGATGCTGAACAACTTCTGGGTCAACATGGAAATCAAAACAGAAATTTAAAAGGTCCTGAAAACAAATAAATATAAAAAAACTTCTTACCAAAATCTCTGGGTTGCTATGAAAGCAGTACTAAAAGGGAAATTCTTTTTCTCTACAAACACTCATGAAGAAAATGGAAAGATCACAAGTTAACAACCTAAAAAATCACCTAAGGAAACTGGAAGAGCAAGAACACCAAAACCCTAACTTCAGCAGAAGAATCCAGATCACCAAAGCAAAAGCTCAAATTAAGGACAGAGATTACAAAAATACAATACAAAATACCAATGAAACAAAAAGCTGCTTTATTGGAAGAATAAACAAGATTGATGGACCCATAGCTAATCGATCAAGAAAAAGAGAGAAAAAGCCCAAATAAAAGCAATCAGAAATGCAATAGACCAAGTCACAACTGATCCAGAAGAAATACAAATGATTATTAGAGATTACTATGTACATTTGTATAGAAACAAATAATCTACCAAACTGGATCCAACAACACATCTCAAAAATCATCCACCATGACCAAGTAGGCTTCATTCCCAGGATGCAGGACTGGTTCGACATCCGCAAGATCATAAAAGCAATTAAATTTATCAACAGAGGTAAAAACATGAATCACGTGATTTTATCATTAGACACGGAAAAAGCTTTTCATAAAATCCAGCACTTCTTGATAAAAGGCATAGATGGAACATACCTCAAAATAGTAAGAGCCATCTACGAGAAACCCACAGCCAACATACTGCTACACAGACAAAAATTGGAACCATTTCCCTTGAAAACCAGAACAAGACAAATATGGCCACTCTAACTTCCCCTGTTCAGCATAGTATTGGAAGTCCTAGCTAAAGCAATCAGACAAGAGAAGAAAATCAGGGGTATTCAAATAGGAAAAGAAGAGTTAACTTACACCTCTTTGCAGATGACATGATTCTATACCTTGAAAACCCAAGAGAACATATTCAAAACCTCCTTGTACTGATAAAGGATGGTCACAAAGTCTCAGAGTACAAGATAAATATGCAAAAGACTGTCACATTTTATACACCAACAATAAACAAACAGAAACCCAAATAAAAAACACAATCCCATTCAAAATAGCCACCAAAAAAATGAAATCCTTTGGCATCTTCCTCACCAAAAAAGTGAAAGACCTTGACAACGAAAACAAAACACCACTCAAAGAAATCAAAGAAGACACAACAAACAGAAAAATATTCCATGTTCGTGGAAAGGAAGAATCAACATTTTTAAGATGTCCGTCCTACCAAAGACAATCTGTAGATTCAGCGCAATACCCATTAAATTGCTAACATCATTCTTCTCAGGCCTGGAAATGACAATACAGAAATTCATATGGAAACATATATAACCACGAATAGCCAAAACAATCCTCAGCAAAAAAACCAAAGCAGGAGATATCACACTTCCAGACTTTAAACTTTACTATAAAGCTACAAAAATCAAAACAACCTGGTCTTGGTACAAGAATAGACATATAGACTAATAGAACAGGGCAGAGATTCTGGAAGCAAACCTCAATTTCTCAACCAACTCATCTTCAACAAAGCTTCCACCATCAACCACTGGGGAGAGGGGAAACTAAATGGTGCTGGGAAAACTGGCTGACCACATGCAGAAGATTAAATCAAGACCCCCTACCTATCACTATACACAAAAATTAGCTCTAAATGAATCAAAGACCTAAATGCAAAACTTTAAACTATAAGAACCTTAAAAAATGCAGGAGACACCCTTATAGAAATTGGAGCTGGCAGCCAATTCCTAATCAAAACCCCAAATGTCCATGCCATAAAACATAAGATAGACAAGTGGGACCTCATCAAACTGAAAAGCTTCTGCAAAGCCAAAGAAACCATCAAGAGAAAATGGAGACACCCACATACTGGTAAAAAATATTTACCAACTTTATGTCTGAAAAATACCTAACATCTAGAATCCACAATGAACTCAAATATGCAAAAAAAAAAAAAAAAAAAAAGACAAGCAGCCCCATTACAAAGCGGGCAGAAGATATGAATAGACACTTCCCAAAAGAAGACATAACAGCAGCCAACAGATACATGGAAAAATGCGCAACCTCACCAGTCATCAAAGAAATGCAAATTAAAACCATACTGAGATACCACCTAACTCCAGTCAGGATGGCCATCATCAATAACTCAAAAAACAACAGATGCTGGAGAGGATGCAGGGAAAAGGGAGCACTTCTACACTGTTGGTGGTAGTGTAAACTAGTACAACCTCGGTGGAAAATAGTTTGGTAATTCCTAAAAGATCTACAAAGCCAACTTCCACACAACCCCATAATCCCCCTACTGGGTATATACCCAGAGTAACTCAAATCACTCTATGAAAACAGCATTGTTCACAATAGCAAAAACATGGAACCAACCATGCTGCCCATTGAAAGAAGACTGGATTTAAAAATGTGGTACATATACATCATGGAATATTGTACATTCATAAAGAAGGATAAAAGTATGAACTTTGCAGCAATTTGGTTGAATTTTGAGTCTATGACACTGATTAATCTATCACAGAAACAAAGAACTGAGTGCCACATATTCTCACTCATAAGTGGAACTTGAATACTTATCATAATACTATAAGAAAAGGATTGGCAGTAGTGGGAAACTACCAGGAAAAGGGATGGGATTGGCAGTAGTGAGAAACTGCCAGGGGAGGGGAAGCACATCTCATCAACAAGGGTACCTGCCTAATGAACATATGTATACCTTATCCTGAATTGTACTCCACATCTTTAAAATAAAAAATAACTAAATAAACAAATTAATTAAATAAAAGAAAATTGAAGGCATAAGCAAGTTGTAAAGGTTTGTGAAAGATGGGTTTCGTAAAAAGAATTTTATGTATGAGCAAGATTAGCTAAAATTTAAAGGGGATTATTTCGTTTTTCTATGAATTATTCATTAATATCAAAAGTACAGTTATGCAAGGCCAGAGTTTGAGCCTCTGTGTTAAAATAAGTGTTTTCTTGAAGAGTTGATCTGCTCTTTAATTATAAAAAATTGTAAAGTGTTATAAAAGATTTTTAGAAATCTCACCTTATGATCAAACTCATTAAAGATAGTTAGCTTTGCTTACAAGGGTTTAATACAATTAGCTTTAGTGCTAAATAATATAAATAATACAAAGGTAAAATTTGTTTCTTTTAAGAAGGTTTCCATATAATATTCAGACATAATAGATGATTTTTGTATACCTTTTGAGTAAGCTATGAAAAAGTAGGGGACAAAGAGACAGATTCAGTAGGCATCATGCTATCTTTCTTAAGTCTTATTGTTTAAGAAAATAAGTTTCCACTATCAAAGAGTAACTTT
Organism: Tarsius wallacei; assembly: GCA_963574415.1. Lineage (NCBI taxonomy): Eukaryota > Metazoa > Chordata > Mammalia > Primates > Tarsiidae > Tarsius > Tarsius wallacei. The sequence continues at coordinate 31,554 of CAUYQG010190985.1, read as the reverse complement.
TTTTGCTTTTTAAATTTTTTACTTATTTTGTGATATTAAATACTTTGTCTTTGATATCTGACAAACTTTTCCAAAATCAAATCCAACTCAGTGTTTTGACTTTTTTGTTTTTGTTTTGATATTAGGTTTCCCTGAAGTCCAAGAGACACATGTTTGGCTTATTTGGAACGTTACAATCATATAAAAGCATTGCCAAATATGAAATTATGTTTAACTTTCTTTGGATTACATATTTTTATTTTATTTTATTTATCTTTTTGAGTTGGACTCTTGTCACCCAGCCTGGGTTGCTCACTCCTGTCACCCGAGGCTGGCTGCAGACTCAACCTGCTGGGCTCTGGTGATCCTTCCACCTCAAACTTCCAAGTAGCTAGAACAACAGATGCATGCCACCACGCCTGGCTAGTTTTTTGTGATATATTGTAGAGACGAGGTCTCACCAAGTTGCCCAAGCTGGTCTCAAATCCCTGGGCTCAGGTAATCCTCTCACCTTGGCCTCCCAAAGTGCTGGAGATTACAGACTGAGCCACCATGCCCTGCCTGGATTATATTTTTATATTTTCCAAAATTATATGAGGTTTTTATAATTCTGATGTCTTAATATACATTATCACTAATAAGTATAATTATTATGTTAAATTGCTGTATGCTAGATAAATAACCATGTCTTATTTGCAATTGGATCTTGGACCAAATTTAAGACTGCTGTCATCTACAATTCTTGTTTCACTTTAATCCTTTTCAATAAATGGTTTATAATGTAGACTTCTGATAATTTTAGAGATTGTGCCATTAGACTAGAAACAAATTCTTAGACTTTCATCTGTTCATAAGCATTGCTAACCTTGAACAAAACAGGGGTTAACTACAGAGATAAAGCTAATAAAAGGCTGAAATAATTTTTATGGCTTTTGTTCAGAACATTGTTTATGTTTTTTGCTTTGTTATTCAGATTTAAGAGAACCATTATTTTTCTTTTGAGTCATTTACAGCTCTTTACAATTTAGTAAAAAATACTCTCATGAGCAAAATTTGAAGCATACTTCTTTTCTCTGCTTGATTTATGCAGAATTTGAAAACTGTTGATGAGTATTTCTGATTTATGACAAAATGATTATTTGCATAAGCTCAATAAGTTGTTTTCTTTTGTAACAGGACACAATTGGAGCCTCTAGTTATTACCAAGACTTTGGCTGAAATGTAATTTTCAAATATGAGCAGACTACTTTGTGGATTTGACACTGAGATCTTTAAAGGGTTGACAAAAAGCTGCTTGGAAAGACTGGGCTCATACTTTGTCAACTCCTTTGCATGACTCCTAAACCTGTGGATAATAAAGAATAATAATTTCTGATAGGCCCAGGAACCCCAAGTTAATTTGGGAATTCAAGAAGAGAGGAATTTATTCAATTCATATAGGAATCTCCAAGTTCAGGCAAATTCTTGGCTGGGCTTAAGAGCCTTTTTTAAATGTCTAATGTGACATTCCTGATGGTAAAAATTTCAAGCAAAACCAAATTAAAGGAAGCCTGTGTGACAAATAATTATTCTTTGTGTACTTATGCAAATAAGAGTAAAACCTATTTTCCAAATACATTGGTCCTACTATAATTTGTCTTTGGTAGAAATAAAGGACTAAAGAGATAAAATTATTTTTCAAAAGAAACTACAATAGGCCTGCTATTAGATTCTCTTGTTTATTATTTTTGAGCTTTTATTATTTTCTAAAAATTGTACTAAATCCTGAATTCCTGAATTATTTCTTGGCTTAACTGTTTATTGTCTACATTTCCTATAAATGAGCCTATTAATGAATGTACCTTTGGGAATACTATTTATATAATCACTTCCAAAATGACAATGATAGGAAAAGCAGTCTTACAAAATGAAATGGCCCTTGAAATGCTTACAGCCGCTCAAGGTGGGATTTGTGCTATAATTAAAACTGAGTGCTGTGTATATATCCCGGATAATTCCAGAAATATCATTTTAGCCTTTCAAGATAGGCTTAAGCAGATTAATGCTATTTCTGACACGACATTATCCCTAAATCAGTGGTTATCATCATAGTTTGGATCAGGTCCATCTTAGTGAAAAAGTTACTTATAATCTTAGCCAAGATTATCAGATTTAGTGTACTTTTCTCTTGTAGATTCTGCTGCTGTTCTACATTATGTATGGTAATGCAGGACCAATTCTCCTAACGATTTCTAACTCCTTGTCATATGATACCTCAATAAGTTTCTTTCATGAGCCCAGCAGCTCACAAATACTTCCAACTCCAAGTCGACAGATTTTATTCCCTAGACCCCTAACTGAATCACCATTTAGCAGGAAGTCGTTAGAATGAATGCATCACCCACTTTCCATGGAAATAAAATGTAACTTGACAAGTGGGACTTTGTAACAAAGAATCCTGCTTTGAAACCTTTTTTATAAAATTACCCATCCCTTTAAAAAACTTTTCCTCTTTCTTCATCCTTGTTCCTTTCTCCCTCATCCTCTGTAATGTATGGTTAAGAATCCCAGCAGCTAATCTTAAAAGAGACCAGAAATGAATGGAGTCCTGATTGTAATAGGAATCACAAGATAGTTAATTGATAACCTTAATGCAGCTGAGATAACACCAACCAGACCACCCAAGATAAGCCATCAGAAAAAGGGATGTCGACCTGTACCCTGTGCCATTCCTGCATGTTTCCCTTACTATTTCCCTTTAAGAACCCTTCTAGCTAGCCTGAAAATTGGAGGGAGTCTTTTTGTCATGTCAGTCTGCCATCTCCTCACCTTGCCAGCTTTTGAATAAAACCTATTTTGTCTTCCACCATCTCTCATCTCTAGAGTTTGGTTTTGCAGCAGAACTTGGGTCCTGTTATACTCTCATGTATTATCTAGTAATGTCTTTATCTAGTTTTTGGTATTAGGATAATGCTGACTTCATACAGAATAAGTTAGTGAGTGTTCCCTCTGCTTCAAATTTCTGGAGGAGAGTATAGCTAATTGTTATCATTTTTTCCTTAAATATCTAGTGGTATTCACCAGTGAACTCATTTGTGTATAGAGCCTTCTTCTGTGGTAGGTTAATTATTGATTCAGTTTCTTTACTCAATATAGGCCTATTTATATAATCTATTTAACCTTATATGAATCGGGATAGTTTGTGTAGTATTAGGGTCAAGGTAAAAACTTCCCCTTCATCCTCTGAAGGTTCTCCGAAAAACCAAATCACCAAAGGCAGATTGACTGGAGAAAAAACACCAATTTATTGACACATACATGGTGAAAATCACAGAGTGATTATCCTACCCTCCCAATGGGATGCAGAAGCTTATATACTATCTTGAAGTTACAGGAAGAATGAAGGCAAGAACGGGACCAAAAACAGATTAGGTGGTATAGTTGCAAGATAGGTTATGGCAGGAAGGGAATAGGAGACTTGGCTAGCAAAAGTAGTCTAGTTATGTAGATGAGTCCTCACAGGTAGCGACCTTCAGAGAGAATAGATGGTAAATGCTTCTCTCAGACCTTTAAGTGTGTCAGACTCTTAGTTAATCTTTCCTAAATTTGAACAAGGTAAGGCCTCAGAGAAAACCTGGCTGCATCAGTGCATCAATACAGATTATCTACCAATGCAAATCTTCTCCCCGCCCCCAACACACACACAAACTTTGTAAGGTTACTTCTGTTTGCTGACTCTCTGAACAACTATCTCAAAATATATGAATATGTTTTGGGATACAATATTTTTTATTTCCTTCAGTCTCCACTGGAAACACTAAAAAGTTTCACATATTGAAAGCCAAGTTGATAGCTTTAAAGAGATTTAGATTAGTGGTTGTTAGATAAAGATAGGCAAAGGAGTATAAAAGAAACAAATTGTGATAAGCAAACAAAGAGCAAACTTAAATACATTATCCCATATCTTCTTGAATCAGTCTCTTAGTCCTGAGCATAGATTAGTTAGGTTAAACAGTTGTGTCTCATTTTAGGAGACATCATTGCAGATGGGCTAGTCCTCTATATATAAAGTAGGAAACAGATCTTTAATAAGAAGCATTTTTTATAGAAACAGAAGAAAATTGAAGGCTAATGTACAGAATAGACTATAGACTAATTTTTCTAGTCTCTGAAGCAACTTCAGATTGTAGTAGCAAATAAACTGCAAGCTCTGTGACCCTCTGCTAGTAAGCGTCTCAAAACAGCTTTGTGTTTTCTTTTTGTTTGTTTTAGCTTACCTGGGCTGATTGAAATCTTTTCCATTCATTTATGGTGCATAGCTTCGCCAACAGTTTGAGAAAAATTTACAACTAGAACTGAAGCTTCCTCTTTCTGGTTCTCTTGTTTCGTGGATTTCATGTCCTGTTTCCCATTTCTGTGGTCTCCATAACCAAGAACTTTGAAGCATCAAACCAACACATATTCCATTGGAATATCTGTATCTTACCCTTAGACTTAAAGTTTCAAGCACAGGGAAACTCAGTGCCCTTTAATTCTTCAAAGTATGAAGTTCTCTCTTTCCCTGTAATATCTGCCTGCCTCTAGTCACTTCCAGTGCCTTTTGGCAGTTTTTTTTTAAATTTTTTATCTGCTGTTTTTATCAGAGAAAGTTGGTCTGATAGGAAGTATGTGGCTATACCAGAAGTAAAGCTCTTGAAACACAGCTGATTTTTGAAATTTCATGTTGGATAGCATAACTGCTGAATTTATAGGACAAAAGATGCCAAACTCTATTAAATATTTAAGATGGTTTATTCTGAGTCAAATGTGAGTGACTTCAGGTCTGTGACATCCATCTATAGGAGGTCCTTAGAACATGTGCCCTTCATGGCTGAATAAGAGCTTGGTTATATACATTTTAGGAAGATAGAAGTTTCAGAAAACCATAAATCAATACATGTGGCATTCACATTGGTTTGGTTTGGGGAAGTAGAACGTCTCCAAGTGGGATCTTGCAGGTTACAGGTGAATTCGAAGATGTCTTGATTAGCAGTTAGTAGCAAGAGTTATCTAAGGGATTTTGAAAGCAGTAGAGGAAATGGGTGGCTTGAGGAATGATGAGGGAGTCAGGTTTCTTGATATGTAGTTGAAGCCTCATAGGTGGCAGACTTCAGAGAGAATAGGCAAGTGCTTTAAAAGGTGCCTACAGCCCCAGAGTCCCCAAGAGACTCATAAAATACTTTGACTTTCCTTCTTTACCTGTTATGTCAGAGTTGCCAGAGTCTGGTTGGAAAGTAAATCATATTATATAGGGGGAGTTAAAATATTTTTATTTCTCCCAGTCCTCTTAGCTAGGAATTTGGCAAGGCAAAGAAAAAAAATTGGAGTTTAGTACTCAGAAGTATATGTCTTGAGCTATTTTTTCTTTTAAATATTAGGCTGTAGTTCAAATGTCACACACAAACACACCCATACACACCTTTGGTAGTTAATTTTAACAAAATAAAATAAGTTGCTTAGGTTGAGTAATTTTTCTCATCATGAGTTTCTACTTGAGATTTACTGATTTTTTTTCAGTATCAGTAGGAAAAAGTATGTGATTTTCCTCTTTACACAACTTTTGTGACAAATTATATTAAGTCACACTGGTGTTATGGGAACCATAAGGTCTTGGCCCCCTAAAGTTTCACTGAAATATCACTGACATGAGACAGACTGATTATTAGGAGAAAAGATATACAAATTTATTAACATGTATACATGGGAACCTTCAGTATATAGACCCAACACAATAATGAAATACAAAAGCTTATATCACATCTTGAGAACACAGAAAGAATACAGACTAAGAGCATGACCAAAAACAGGTTATATTGGTAAATCAAGTTTATTGGCAAGTTGGTTATGAAAGGGAGATAGAAAAAGGTCTGGCTAACAAATGTGGTCTTTTTATGTAGACAAAGCCTTATAGGTAGTAGTTCTCAGAGAGAATAGAGAGTATATTTTTCTTTTCAGACTTATAAAGATTTCAAACTTTCCATGGCTCCTAGATCCAGGAAAACATAGAAAAGATCTTGCTACATTAATGGAGTTTCTCTACAGATACAAATTTTCCCCCTAGAAAGACAGCTTTGCAAAGTTACTTCTGTTTGCTGGCCCTGCAGCAACCATTTCAAAATATGACAAAGAAATATATGTTGGAGTAAAATATTTTTATATCCTTCACATTCTAGGAATAAATCATATAGGAACTTGATAAATATTAATGTGGTGACTGAGAGGGGCTATGGCTAAAGGCAGGAAGATGTCCAAGCACCGCGCAGCGGAGGCGGTGGTGGCAGCCATGCCCCGGGCCCAGAGATGGTGGAGCAGAGGGGCCCGGGGAGGCCCCGCACCGACGGGGAGAACATATTTACCGGGCAATCAAAGATCTATTCCTACATGAGTCCGAACAAATGCTCTGAAATGCATTCCCCCTTTCAGGAAGAGAACTCAGTTGCACATCACGAAGTCAAATGCTGGGGGAAACCATTAGCCGGAATCTACAGGAAACGAGAAGAGAAAAGAAATGCTGGGAACACGATACGGAGCACCATGAAGTCCGAGGAGCAGAAGATCAAGGACACCAGGAGAGGTCCCCTGGCACCTTTTTCAAACCAAAAATCTGAAGCAGCAGAACTTCCAAAAACTCCAACCTCATCTTGTGATTTCACCAATGGAGCCATCGCCAAGCCAGCCCTGAAAAAGCCCATCAAGGGCAGACAAGCCCCTCGGAAAAAAAACTCAAGGAAAAAACACAACACAATCGCAAACGCACAGATTTCTACCCTGTCCGGAGGAGCTCCAGGAAGAGCAAAGCTGAGCTACAGTCTGAAGAAAGGAAAAGAATACACGGACTGATTGAAAGTGGGAAGGAAGAAGGCATGAAGATCGACCTAATCGATGGCAAAGGCAGGGGAGTGATCGCTACCAAGCAGTTCTCCCGGGGCGACTTTGTGGTGGAATACCATGGGGACCTCATCGAGATCACCGATGCCAAGAAGCGAGGGGCTCTGTACGCACAGGAACCTTCCACAGGCTGCTACATGTACAATTTTCAGTATCTGAGCAAAACCTACTGTGTGGATGCAACTCGAGAGACGAATCGCCTAGGAAGACTGATCAATCACAGAAAATGTGGAAACTACCAAACCAAACTACACGACATCGACGGCGTACCTCACCTCACCCTCATCGCCTCCCGAGACATCAAGGCCGGGGAGGAGCTCCTGTATGACTATGGGGACACAGCAAGGCTTCCAACAAGGCCTACCCGTGGCTGAAGCATTACCGGCGGCCCCTCACTCTCCCCAGCCTGCCTTCCCTTCTCCAATGGACAAAGTGCCCTCAAAGCGAACTGAATTTTTTTTTTAACGCACTTAATCTTAGCGGATTACTTCAGATGCTTTTAAAAAGTATATTAAGATGCCTTTTTACTGTAGTATTTAAGTATCTGTTACAGGTTTCCAAGGTGGACTTGAACAGATGGACTTATATTACTAGAAACTTTTATTTTCTAGTTGTTTTTGTACTTTTTTTTTTTGCATACAAGTTGAACATTTGTGCTTCGGTGCATGCAGTCCAAGACTCAGCATAGGTTTTAGAGGAACGAGTCAAAATGAACTAGGAAGCCGGGCGAGTCTCCTGCCTCCAGTCCAAGAGCCGGGACTTTCCCCCACACCCCAATGTCCAGGGACGGGGTGTGAGGAAGACGATACCTCCCAGCAGCCTGGACGGGATGTTTCCAAGCTCTTGTTCTCCTGATGTCTCGACAGGCGCTCACTGAAGTGTATGAATATTTTTTTAAAAGGTTTGCAGTAAGCTAGTCTTCCCCTCTGTTTTCTCGAAAGCTTACTGACCCTGCAGCTGGTGAGCACGGGCCGGACGGACATAGATCGACTCTTCCACAGGTTGCCACTTTTCTGGGCACCCGGAAGCATCAGGGCGGGTAATCAGACTAGACGTGGGCGGGGAGAGTGTTGCTTACCTATCCTGCCAGGGCAGGGTTTCCTGAAACTGGGTTAATTCTTTATAGAAATGTGAACACTGAATTTACTTTTAAAAAATAATAATAAAAAGCAAAAATAAAAATAAAATTTAAAAAGAAAAAAACCACAGAAATCAACTTACCTGTATATAGGTCTTGAAGTGAGTGAAGTGGCTGTGTTTTGGGGGGGAGGGGGCGGGGGGGTTGTTTTTGTAGAAGAGATTTGAGATGGTACTCTATTCTAATCAAAAACAAAATTTTGTAGTGGGACCAGAAATTACTTACCCAATATGCCCCATCCCCCCCCCCCCACCCCCGACCCTCCCAATCTTGCTGGGTTGACAGTTCCAGACCTACTGTTAAGGCCTTCTCTGTTTGTCATACCACCCAGTGTCCTTCCTGTGAGGACACAGCCATGAATTAAAGTGCAAGTCTACAACACCAGGACCCCTTGTCCCAGGTGCTGCTGTCAATTTCAGAGAATGGCGTCCAGGTGTGCAGGACAGTGGGCAGAGCCCAACAGACCCCAGGGATCAAGGACAAGGCTAAAGTTTTCATCCTGACTGTCATGGCAGGACGAGTAGGTGGCCGCCTCCTCCCTCCCTGAACAGGACTAATTCTCACTGTCCCTTCAGTCCATGGGATTGGGGCTTCGGGGTCATGATCAGGGGTCTCCTGCCCACCCTGGTCCCAGGTGAATGGGAATGAAAACAGGTATGAGAGCTGTCCTCATCCTTGACATCCCCCCACCCTACCCCAGGCCTCACAACGGTGCTACCTAAGAAAGTCTTCCCCACTACCCCATACTATCCTGGTCAGTGGTCAGCGACATGGAGGAAGATCCGATGGGAGTGTGTCAATGTGAGATAAATGTCTTGGTTGTACCTGTTTGTGGTTTAGCTTTGTATTTAAACAAACAAAAGGAAATAAACTTGAAAATTACCTGTCATCCTAAAAATGAAACAAAAAATTAAAATATTTATTGCCAGGCAAAAAAATAAAAAAAGAAAAATAAATAAATATTAATGCACTTTTGGAGTCAAATAGAATTAAACACATCTTTTTCCAAAAAATATTAAATAATAAGCATATTCATTTCCTTTTATTCAAACTTTATTAAAATGTAACTAAAAACTAAATATAGATCTCTGTGTAATTGATTAAATACTTGAAAGGAAATTCCTTGGTTATATTCTTTTAAAAAAACCACTACTTATTAGTAATTTCTATTCAATATAAAAAATTTGTCAAAATGCTTTTAATGTGTACCTGTCAAGAAACCCTAGATGCAATCCTTATTTGAAAAGATGACTTAAATTTCTGGAGCACACTTTGTGTGCAAAAGATACATTTTACATGTAAAACACTATTTCCTCAGGTAACTTACTTGTTTGAGAATAAAGAATTGACTCTGGTATGTTTTTAATTAAACACAACTTAAACATTCCATTACCACATAAAACTAATATTTTACTTGGAAATTTCTCATGTATTATCATAAATGAGTCTATGCTTTTTTATTTCCAAGTTGTCCTCATCTGGTTAAAAATCTAGATTTCAAACGTTCTCTTAAAATTAGATGAGTCTATTTTTATCTATTGTGAAGGTTAGTTTCATGCATAAACTTGAAGGGTGTTTTTATATGAGATTAACATTTAAATTGGTGAATTTCAGGTAAAGCAGATTGTTCTCCATAATGTGGGTTGGCTTTAACCAATCCATTGAAGACCTGAATAGGAAAAGATATGCCATCCCTCTACTCCCCAGAACAAGAGGGAATTCTCCAGCAGACTGACTTTGGACTTCATAAAGAATTGGTTTTCAGGCCCACACTGTAGATTTTAGACTTGTCAGCTTCCATAATCACATGAGAACATTTTTTATTAAAAATGTCTATGTTATACACATCCTATTGGTTCTACTTTTCTGGAGGACACTGACTAATACAACTCTTTTCTGGATAATGTATAAGAGAAATAAATTATCTGTTTCTAGAAAGTTTGGAAAGACTCACTCACTTATAAAAATATCTTGGCCTACAATTATTATATGGGCTTGGTATTTTGTTATCACTTATTTTATTCTTTGGTTATTAGTCTATTTAAATTTTCATATAATCAATATTTTTATTTGGTTATATATGATGTCTGCTTCCTTCTGCTTCATATTCTCATTTTTCATTCTGTTTTGGAAATGTATAATGTTTGATTTTGATTTAGCTGGAAAAGTCTGTTCCATTATTTTTACTTTTTGTCCTCTTTTTTCTTTCTTTATTATTGCCATTATATTTTATAGTTTGAAAATGTCTAATTTTATCCTGTGACTACATGGTCTCTTCGAAATAACAACCGCATTGGCTGAGAATGTGCAGCCCAGCAAAATGGCATCATTCAAATTCTGAATCATATATTCCAAGGTGACGTCAGAAACTGGGTGTGGGGCCCATGCCTCAGTATGGAGGTTCTTTATTGTTACTATCTGAACTTGCCAACACATTTGCCTTCAACACATACTCGACCAGGAGACTTCTGCACTTCTCTGGACAATGCTCATACCCAAATGTTTCTTCCCTGCTGATCACTGAGACGACTAAGGGTACAAGAAATGAAAAGTAGAAAGAACTGCAATCTCAGAAGTTGGCCTATCTACCTCAGCCTTTTCCCGTTTGTCTTCTAATACAGCCAATTCAGTAATTCCACAATTCCTCCTCCTCTCTACTTTGTTGTTTATTTATTTATTTTAATCAAGTAAGTGATGGGACCAGTAAGCAGTGACATCATCAGGTCATTTGGGGGAAGATGAAAAAAAGAACAACAATAATTCCTTCCATCTGTCCTTGCACCTCTGGCACGCTTCTAATCCAGCAGCAGGATCCTACCACCTTCTGTCTCTCTAGGGGCTCTTCAGGGTTTCAATATCCTGAGATCTGTCAACCTCCCACTTGCTTTTGTGGCATCTCTAAGGTTAAACTCTGGGAAAAAAGCCAGCTTCCTATGCACATCATATCAGGAGCTAGAAGTCAGAGAGACTTTTTCCCAAGTCCTTGTATTAAAATGCCCCACTTTGTCCACAGAGACAAATTAAAAGTTAGATATAAAAAATAAAACCATTAGAATTTAAAATAAATAGAACTTTTAAGCAAGTACAGATTGTTAAATTCTTCTTGTTTTGGGGGGGCCTAATAAATATGCCTAAGCACTGAATTTGAATGTACATTTTCTATAAACTAATAAAAATTTCAAAACTTGTCCTGTTTCATTGGCATACACAAAATCATTTGCAGGGATTTTTTTTTTTTTTTTTTCCTAGAGAGTCTCTGAATTTTCCAAGCACTTCTGATTGTAACCATTTGAATAGATCTCTTCTCCCTGGAGACACTAAATATTCTGATTAGCACAATCGAAGTTGCCTAATTAGCCAGTTACTGAGCAAGAAGTAGCTTTTATTTATCTCAGAAAGAAAAGAATCTGCTTCAAGATTTTCTAGATATTTTCTGAATCTTTCATTTTTTTCCCACTATTTGCTTATCAGCCTTTGGCAATTTGTTGTCCAGTAGAAGAAAAATTATGTAAAAATGATTTCCCCAGAATTTGCTACTGTTTAAGGAATGAAATTTATGAAAATGTTAAATGCATATGTAGAAGCCAAGGGAAAACTTCTGTTCACCCTCTGAAGTTTCCCTGAAAAATCAACTCACTAAAGGAGATTAATAGGATAAATGGTATACAAATTTATTAACATGCACACAGGGGAGAGTCACAGAGTGATTATTTCTACTCCCCAGTGGGGTTCAAAAGCTTATATACCATCTTGAGATTACAAAAAGAAGGGGAGAATCAGTGTATAACCAAGAACAGGTTATGATGGTAAATCAGCTTGTGGTGGCAAAACAGATTACATGAGGGGGCGAAAAGGAGGCCTGGCTAACATAGGTGGTTTTGTTATATAAATGAAACCTCACAGGTAGGATCCCTCAAAGAGAATGAATGGTAAAAGGATAAGACTTCAGTAAGTCTTTCTTAGATCCAGACAAGGGAAGGCCTGACTTCATCAATGCACATTCTCTACAGATGCAAATCTCTCCCATAACAAAACAGCTTTGCAGGGCTACTTCTGTTTGCTGGCCCTCTGAACAGCTATCTTAGTACATATCAAAGAAGTGAAAATTTTTTATTTCCTTTACGCACATAAACCAATCATTTTCAAGCTTAAATTTCCCCACAAAGGTGGGGAAATTACACCCCCAACCTGGTGTAAAAAATGTATAGTGTCACCAGGAAGGTGGTTAAAAGCACAAAAATCTGTTCAAAGAAAAATATAATTAGGTGTATTTGTCACCTTAAGATCTAAATTCTTTTCGGGAAATGTGGTCTAAATCAAAGACAATGTGGTTGTCTTGACTAAAATTTAATCTGTATGCTCTAATCACAAAAGAAATAAATCATTTTCTCATCCAAAATTGAGGCTCACCATATATACATATGTGTGTGTGTATGTACATATATATATATATCTGTGTGTGTGTGTGCATGTAACCATACTCTAGAAACAATGAAAATGTGAGTAGGAAATACACTTTCCCCTCAGATAGTTCTGTAAATGCTTCTGCTAAAAAATAATTCATACTGAGAGTTTAGTTAGTGCAGAACACCAAGCCTCTAATGAGTTGAGCACCAATCAGTAAATGATTGAAGGCACTAGACTTTCAAAGCTGCTGAACTAAACAATTTGTATTTCCTGAGAGAACATTCCATTTAAAAAAGCATGGAGTTAAAAGTGGTAAAACTCAAAATACAATATCTGTTCTCTTTTTGCGCATATATATATATATATAATATGATACACAATTTAGAAGTTATGTGGTACATGGTAAAACTGGTGTTTCATATGGGCTTCACAACAACTTAGATTTAGAGACTATCATACTCTGATCTATCACAGAAACAAAGAACAGAGTACCATATGTTCTCACTCATAAGTGGACCTCAAACAATTATTATAATACTATAAGAAAGGGATTGGCAGTTGTGGGAAACTGCCAGGAGAGGAGAGATGGGATTGGCCGTTGAAAGAAACTGCCAGGGGAGGAAGGGGCACACCTCATCAACAAGAGTAACTGCATAATGAACATTTGTATACCTAACCCTAAGTTGTACTTTAAAATAAAATATTAAAAAATAAAAATAAAAAACTGGTGTTCCTAAAAAAGAGAAAGCAGAAGCCAATTTTATACTAAAATTTCAGTGGGTATGGAGAGAAAACCTTCGCTTACACACCTGAAATTTCATGTTAAGCAACTATCTCTTCTATCAACCCGCTTAGAATTCTAAATTAACCTGTGAAATGTGACTGTCAGCTATTTCCAAACCCCAACCCTTCTTTCTTTCTTCATAATATCCTTTGTTTTGCATGTCCTCATTACACCAGATTACACTAAGTTGTAACACAGTGTTTACAATTTACTCTCTTCACTATCTCCCTGATAGCTCCCTGATAGTTAGCATAGTGCCTGGATCATAATAGATCCTTATCAAATGTTTGAATAAAAGAATAGAGCATAATAAATATATGATATAGCACAATGATAGTTGTAGACAAGTCTGATAAATAACCATGTGCATTATATTTTTCTCCTAACCAAACATGTTCAAATCATATGCAAATCCAAGGGAAAAGAGAGTATACATTCTTTAGGGTTTATCTCTAGTGTGATGATGTTTCTAGAGAAACACTGCCCAATACAAACATCATATGAACTACATAGATTATTTTAAATCTTAGAGCCACCACATTAACTAAGAAGGGAGAGAGGAAATTAATTTTAGCAACATATTTTATAAATTCTATATCTACAAATAGTATCATTTGATCAATATAAAAATAATTAGTGAGAGATCATATACAGAGGGTGCCAAAAATATATACACATTTTAAGAAAGAAAAAAAGGTAGTTAAATTGTAATACTCAATATATACTAATAACAAAAGATGAATACAATTACAAGAGGTACTCAAAGTGGTTACCATTAGCGTAAAAGTAATACATAGAGAACATGTCTCAAAATGTGTATACATTTTTTGGTTCCCCCAGTGTATATATGCATACTAAGTCATTAAAATCTGGTGTGCATTTTATACCTAGCATCTCAGTTTCGAGCACTCTTATAAATGTTCAATACCACATTCAATGAATAGCTACAATGTTGGACAGTGCAGATAACATTAATGTGCATAAGACATCTGGGAATATGACAAAAGTGCAAGCCTTTTTTTTTTTTGAGTTGGAGTCTCACTGTCACCCAGGCTGGAGTGCAGTAGCACACTCACGGCCACCCCAGCATCGACCTGCTGGACTCCGGCAATCCTTCAGTCTCAGCCTTCCAAGTGTCCGGAACTACAGGCTCATGCTACCACGCTGGGCTAATTTTTGATTTATTGTAGAGATGAGGTCTCACTAAGTTGCCCGGGCTGATATCGAACCCTCAGACTAAGGCAAACCACTTGCCTCGACCTCCCAAAGTGCTAGGATGACAGGCTGAACCACGAAGCCAGGCCGCAAGTCATTTTCAAATATGATTTTTTGTCTTTTTTCCAAGTGCTTTGGAACGTCCATGTACTGAATAGACCATACTCAGTTTCTGGAGGAGTATGTAGATTGCAGAAACTGGTACAGAGAACAGAAGCCTACAGCCCAGGACCTCAGTGAGGTGGTTACAGTGAATTAGCAAGATAGTCCTTTATTTTGATAAGTCATTGAGATCTGGGACTACTTGTTAAAACAATTAGTTTATCCTAACACAGATACTCAGCAGCAGCATTATATACTGATCTAATTGTTTTCTTTTTTTCTCTCCCTCTTTACCAATATGACAAGTCTTGGGAAGATGATTAACAAAAATAAGAACATTTCATCAGTACTTTTTGGTCATAAGAAAAATATTTGACATTTTTTAAAGAAAAACAATAACTTTTGTATGAAATTCTAATTGAGAGTGCTGAAAATTTTTAAATCAAATTGCAATTAAAAAGCTGGAAACCGTGGCCTTGAGCTAGTGCATTTAATTTTCTTGCTGGTTGCTGTGTGTGATTTCTTATTGCTTGGAGTTTTCCAGTTGTCTCAAACAGTCATATTATTCATGTTTTGTCGACATGTAGATGAGTTTAGAAACCCGTTTGTCCACAAAACTTTTAAAGAGTACGCCTTTTACTTTATCCACCCCCCTCCTTTTTTTTTTTTTTTCCCATCGTTATGTTTCACCTAAACTCCATCTATTATAAAAACGAATGCATAGAGATTCAACCAGGCCATCTGGCTCTCATGTGTGCACTCTTAATCACCACTATGTTCTTTCTTGGGATGTAAAAGAATAACATAAATTTAAATAAGGATAAGCTTATCAAAGAGATTAATAGGAAGTTTAGATTGTTGCAACCAGTTTCTTTTCCATAGATAGCTTCCTATTGTTTTTCTCCTTCAGTTTCTTTCCTCCCACCTCACTACTAGCCCAATATTCTTAAATCTATCCTTCTCATACTAAAGATCTTTAGTTATTCCACATTTGAAGAAGTTATTTAAGATCTTTAAAAACTAGATCCTAGCTCAATTCTCTAAATTTATCCCCACTGCTTTACAACAGGGACTATGCAAAACTTTCTTCATAAATTATTTATAAGCCTGATCTTCTACCTAGTATCTCATTGTTCCCTTTGACTGGAATGCCTTTCTTCTTCATGAATCATTATTTGTTTATATAATGGCTAGTCATAAAAATCCTTATTAGGAAGTTTTCAATGGATTCAATTCAACTCAAAGCATTTATGCTTTTCTTGTAGAAACTTATTATAGGTTACATTATATTTTTAACTTTTCTCTCCGTATATGTTTCACGTTATTTTTAACTAGATTGTGAACTCCATAAAGACAGAGATCATGTCATGAGTTTATTTGCATTTTGGTAATTAGTATTGTGTCTGACACACAAGAATTGCCAAATAAATGTTTATTGTTAAAGACATGATAAGAATCATAACCAACATCTCAACCCTTCTTATCTCTTGGAAGAGGAGTCCAAACATAGAGAAAGAAGCAATGCTAGAAATGAAAAATAAGAAAGAGTTCATCACACGCACCTCTAAGACTATCATAAAATCTGTTAGACTGCACCTGACAGAAAACTTAAAGCTTTTTTTTAATTTTAAAAATTCAGGCAATTGGAAAATTCTTGTATTCCTATAAGAGAGTGAAGGATTGGATTAATAATTCCTAAAGTACAGCAAACACACAAGACACCAATCCAAGAAATATCATGTAGCTAAAAGTTGCTCATAATATGTTATGAATTTTTAGGATGACAGATCCAATATTCAAAAAGTCTTAGATCCACATCTTAGCTTAGCAACTGCCTAACTGTGGGATTATAAATAATTTATCTGTTCTCAGTTGACTCTGTTAAAGCAAGATAAATATAATAGCTATTATATCTATCACATAATATGATATTGATGATTATAAGAGATAACCTCAAGAAGTCGTTAGAATAGTACCAATACCTTGAAAGTAATCAATTGCTGATAGTGATTTGTTCTCTAGCCATGGGAATGGGCTGCATCTTTGCATAACAAAGAAATACAGGACAATCTAGGGTGCTCTGTTCACACAGTCAGACCACATGATCTGTGTGGAATGTTGCATATAATGCGTAATAAGTGCAACATGAATTGAAAGAGATTGTTATTGTCTCTCAATCCCGAAGTTAACAACAATGATGGCTATGAAAAACCATATTCTA
The DNA here is from genome assembly GCA_963574415.1 of Tarsius wallacei. Lineage (NCBI taxonomy): Eukaryota > Metazoa > Chordata > Mammalia > Primates > Tarsiidae > Tarsius > Tarsius wallacei. The sequence goes on along the minus strand of CAUYQG010190985.1, from coordinate 14,802 downwards.
AAGAAAACTGCTTGACTTTTCTACGTGACTAAGATAAACTATTCTTCTCATTCTCTTCTATCTTATTTAAAAACAGCTGACAATTCATTAGAGGGAGTAGATGTTTTTGGAGGAAATGTGCAGGTATAGAGAGAGCTGTTATATTTCCCTTACCATCCCTATTGAGTAAGGGAGGAAGGAACTCTCTCATCTATGCTAAATAAGAGGGGTCCACAAGAGATCTCCTGGAAGAGATTAGGGAACCTCCCTCCAACTCTTCAGCCTGTATTCAATGACTTGCAGAAAAGTCTAGAACACCCTGTGCTGATCCCCAAATAGTGTGTGATGTAATCTTTTGAAAAACTTGACAGCAATCTTCTGGAATTTAGAAAGATTTAGGCTGATGGTTGTCTCTTGAAAGAAACTAAAATTATTTCACCTCAAAATATACTTCTTTGACATATTTTGAGATGGCTGTGTGGTGGTCTTGCAGACAGAAGTAGCCCTGCAAAGCTGTCTTTTGTGGGGGAAATTTGTATCTGTAGTGAAAATAATGTGAAGTCAACAACAGATGCAAACAGGCTTTCTCTGAAGTCCAATCTTGTCCAAATCTAGGAAAGATTAACTGATAATCTGATGCCCATATATCTTTTATGAGAGCTGTTACCTGAAAGGTTTAATCTACATAACAATACCATCTTTATTAGCCAGTTCTTTCCTCTTCTCTCTCTCCCACTTCCTGTCTTGCCACCATAACCTGTTTGACCATACTTCAAGCTCCTATTCTTCCTGCAACATCAAGACAGTTTAGAAACATTCACAACCAGAACATTTATTTGAGTTCTTCATATTTATATGACCCCCATGCCTGTATATATGAATAACATTTGTATACCTTTTCCCCCATTAATCTGGTCACTATCAGTTTGTTTTATAGACTCAGATTATTAACATTTGAAAAAATTAAACTTCCCTGTACTCTCAACTGGAAAAGTCTGGAGACTGAATAGGCACCAGAGCAATAAGAGGGCATGAGAGAGAGGGAACAGTTGTAGAATCAAGTGCCATTCCACTGCAGGCTCTTTTTTTTTCTAATCTGTATCAACTACTTTTACAGTGTGGAGGTACCTTCTGAAATCTCTGAAAAACACAACTTGGAATGTTTGTCATGAAGCAGGACATTTCATCAACAAGTGAAAAGTACAAATATTATTAACTAGGTCTTACCATCTCCCCCTGCCTAATCCTAATATTCAGAATGGTGGAATGGTTGGGGGAAGAATTAAGGAGATAAAGTTGAGACTAGAGAGGAAAAGAAAAGGCCAAATACCACGTGTGCCTTTCTCTAAGATTCTAAAGTAAGTGGGAGAAGCATGATCACTAGCCTGGTATTTTTAATGCCTCAAAATATTAGATTTCTCAAAGTCTCAAGTGATTAGAATGCTGTAAGATGTGCAAGTGAATTTTCATTGAGTTAGAAAGGGGAATATAAAAGAACAGGTCTGAGGGCAGAAAGTAGCTCAGAAAGATTTGTCTGATCTTACGGCTTTAATCTTTCAATGTAGCCTATTAAATAAATTCACCATAGTGATACTTCGTGCAATATTATGTATAAAAGAATAATATGCTTTTTGATAAATGTTGGTTCTGACTAAAGTTTAGTCCTATGAAACATTCAACTACAGATCAATATATTTCCTGTGTGAGAGACAAAGGTAGATTATGGGCTAAGCATTTTGAAATTGTGCATAACTATGTGTATATATCTATTCATTTAAAAATATTTATGTAAGCATCTATAAGTGAGTCACCTGTGTAGACTGCATTGCACAAATGAAAATCATCTTTTGTTTATGTCATGTTAGCACATAGGCTGGAAAACCTTGACCTATACTTATTGGTAGCCATGATACCTGGGATTGTTTCAAAATAATTCAGGGTGGGGAAGGTGGATTGTATATAAATAAATCAACATTGGTTCTGAGTTACAGATACTTTCAGATGCTGGGAGATAGTTGCATATTGTTTATTATGTTATTTTGTTTCCTTATGCATAATTATTTGAAATTTCTCTTAATAAATGTCAATAGAGAGATTAAAAAAATGCCAAATACCCTGAGGGAACTTGCCACTGCAAAATGCATTGGTGGGTTTCTAAGAATTAAGGAAAACATTCAAGAATATTACATAAAAACTGCATCTACTGTCAATAAGAGCACCTACTAAGTTTTGACAAAGTAGCTATATGGGGGAATACTATTCTGAGACTCTTTTATCTGAACAGAGTTATTCAAAGGAAGTGGTCCAGGCACAGGGGAAAACAAAATAATGGGGAAAAAAACCTGTGGTATCTAGCAGAAGTAAATGTAAACCCTCTCTAGAGACAACATCCTCAAATTGAGTCATCTAGCTTTCTAAATATGAGGATCAGCAAAATTAGCTCATGGTCAATTATCATCAACAGTACTTAAATTAGGTTTATCACATAAATGCATTCTGCCTGGAACTCCTTTTTTCAGAATGCTCAGAGAATGGTTTATCAGTCTACCTAGCCCCACCTATCTGCCTATAACTTTCCTTCAGTAAACGGTACTTTATGGTTACACTGCACTATGCTAATTTTGTTCCCAAGCCCCACATCAGCAGTGATATTATGCTTCTTATTAATTCCTTATTTAAAAGCAAGCAGTTCCAATTTTTCCTCATTTCAATATTTTTGTAAATATCCTCAAGCAGGTTAACCAAGTTCCCTTCTATTCCTAGTGACTCAGAATCTTTGTGTAAAGTACTGAATATTATAAAATAATCTTCCTGCATCCATTAAAATAATCATATAATTTTCTTATCTAATTTGTTAATGTGGAAAGTTACATTAAACCACCTTTGCATTCCCTGGATACAACAAATTTAGTCATGATACACTATAATAAAAATGAAATATAGCTCAAATGCAGATTAAAACAATACAATTTTGAGCTTAAACTCTACAATATTTGAAGAAGCGTTTTTGCTTTCATTTGTTAAATTTAGCCTACTTGCTTAGCAACTGCTGCCTAAATTTTCTTTTAAATGACCAAAGAATTATGAAAAATTACATTGCCTAAAAAACCAGTATGTCATATACCTCCGTGAATGAACTAAAACATATAAACATTTTAAAGCACTCATATTAGGTGAAAAGAAATAATACAAAGCAAATACATGGTGTCTAAAATATTCACCCATGCCATTAAAATAAGTAAATACAGAGAGTTTGGAAAATACACCGAAGCAAAATTGTAAAAAAAAAAAAGGATCTAACATATACATATATTTAATGACTAATACCACATGATTGTACTGGTTAATCTTCAATAAGACCATACAATCATGCCAATCCTCTACTACTCCCTAACAACACAACGCACACACATTCAGAATAGTTGTTCCCTAAATGCAGACAATGCTGCAGCTTCAATGCCACCATTATAGGTGAAGAAGCCAAACAGGTTGTGTGGTGCCACCTGGCAATGAGGGTGAATGCTGCATCTGTGCATTCTGAGTACTCCCCACACAGAGAACCTGGCTTATTCATTGGCTCCTTGGACAGGACAAGTTCCACAATATGAAGGTGCACATGACTTACGGCGCCCAGGAGTAGACTTTAAATATGAGATACGGGAGGCAGGGAAAAGTGGGGTGTAATTTCTCCCTTCCTTTCTTCTGGATACCATGTTTCATAAGGTTTCCAAAGGTGCCTCGTGAAACCAGGAATTAACCTTGCTTATTGCTAAGCTGAAGTCACTCAGGAACATCTACCTTTATATTTGTTTCCTCTTCTTCCCTGCCTCATTTTATGCTTTCTTTGAGTCCTCCCACCCTGGGATTGCACTATCCAATAACAGGTTACCAAACAAACATATTATACTCATGCATTATTTTCTTAAATAAAGACTAAGACTATGATAAAGTAAGACTTTTTCTGGGATTATTTACATATTAGGAAATACATTGATAATGTCTGTTATATTTATAAATCATAGAAAAGATAAACATTCATACAAATTTGTCAGTAGATAGCAAGCATAAATTCAAGAGAAGTCAATATACATTTTTGAATCATAAATTATATAAATAATTTAAAATTCCACCAAATAAGTTTCATTTTCATAAAATAAAAGAAAACATATTTTTCCTTTTTTCTCCCAAATCAACTACCAACACATTTTCAAACCTAAGTCACATTAAATTATTCTCATGAAAATTACAGTCATTAATGGAATGCCTGTCATGTATAACCATGTAACGTTATGTGCATTCTAGCTAACAAAATCATAAAGGAAAACCAAATGTAGTATACTGGAAAGATCATAGAATAACTCACTTTATAATATTTACCAAGCAGCACTAAATTTATAGTGTTGCTTTATATAGCAGTTTTGTGCTTAGAAATTTATCATTTGGCTATAAATGATAAATGCTGATAAAGATGCATGGGTCAGTTGATTTCACACTCCACAAAGACAGGGATCATGAGTATTTTGTTTATAGTAGCAAACCTAACACCTGACCCAGCACTTGGCTCACAATAATGAAAGTTATTAATGCTTCTGTACTATAGGCCAGTCAGTCCTCCAAGCACTTTACAAAAATCAATACAATTTATATTCACAACGGTCATAACGGTAGATATTATTATAAACAAGCTTATAGAGATTATGTGACTTGTCTAAGCTTAGATAGTAACTGATAAAATAGGGATTTGAGCCCCAACATTCTGATTCCAGAACTTCTATTGACCATTGATACCTAATGATTTTCATATATAGAAATTACATAGCTTTTGTAAAAAGTTACTTTTTTGGCTATTATATGTGCAATTAAAAAAATATAAATAAGCTATTGAATGAATATACTAATTGTTACCAATTTATTTGAGTAAAAACTAAAAAATGTTAAATACAGAAAATGCCAAGGAATCATCTGATCAAATTAAAATTGGTGCATTCATCTAAAGGAATCTGTAAAATTATTAAGAACAATAATAAACCAGAATATATAATATAGGAATATAGGTATAGGAAGATATGGTGCTATGAGAAAAACAGCAAATATCAAGTATGATACACAGAATAACAATCCCTCAAACACATCCATGTCCTAATCCCGAGAACCTGTGGATCTGTTTACATGGAAATGGAAAAATTAAGGCTGCAGATAAAATTAAGGTTGCTAATTAGCAGACCTTGAGAAGAAGAGTTTGTCCTGGATTATTCAAGTGGACTCAATGTAATTACAGTCTTCACAGGCCCTGTACCCAGTTTGGGGTAGCTGTTTGGAATTCAAGTGGCAACATTGCTTCAGAGGAAGATACCATATTGTGAACCCTCCACATTCATCATGACCCAAGCTGCTATAGCATGATGCAATACAACCGGAGACACAGCTAGAGTGGGTCCTGCTCTGGGGACTAGTAGCCACTCTGTCTCTCCAGTCCCATGTCTCTGCCATCAATCCACCATATTCACATGAGTGACTGCAATGCTACAACAGTGGCTGCTTGGAGCATGGGCCCAGGAACAACCAGGACACCAGCATCCAAGCCCATATGATGCCGGGTCCCTCAAGGATCAGGTAGTTCTGCATAGTCTTGGAGCCAACCCTAAGAGAGCTGGGCAAACTTCCATGTGCTGATGCCCTAAGTAGAGAAATACTCAAGCAGACTTGCCCCCAGTAGCTGGATAGCCCCAGGTAGTTGAACCACTGTCAACCTGCACTCTGCCAGAGAAACAGCCTGGCAGCCCACTCCCAGACTAATTAAGCCACCATGTGCCTGAACTTCTGGCCAAAGAAACAGCCCAGTGAACTTTTCTCTGTATACCTCACCCCTGAGCTGGCTGAACTGGGCCTGCAAAAGAGCTTAGTGACCCTGTCCCCAGTGAACCTGGCTTCTAACTAGCTGAATTGCAACTGCCCATGCCCTCAGCTTAAGGACCAGTCCAGTAAGCCTGCCTTCTAGCAATACTGTGCCACCATCACCACAATTTCCTTCAGTCTGGCAGACATCACTGGCATGAAGAACAGAGGAAATTACAGAAGAAATTACATGAAGACTATACAACTGCATTTACCCAGAAACAAAGCTAATGCATACTATTCAACTGACACCCTAGAATCCATCTAAAAAAATACTTCTTTTCCTACAAAAGCTACTCAATATAATGCAATGAGGTGACTCTTCCACCAAATGTGCAGATTTCAACATAGGGACACAAGGATGACGAAAATAAAAGAAAACATAACAACACCAAAGGAACACAATAATTCCCCCCAAGGTAGGAAAAAACACCCTATAAAACACCTGAAAAAAGGTTAAAAATAACGATCTAAAGACAACTCCGTGAGAAACAAGGGAACATAAATGAACAATTCAACAAAATCAAGAAAACAACTTACAAACTGAATTAAATATTCTACAGAGATAAATATAAGAATAAAAACAAAAATATCTTGGAACTAAAGTTCTCAATAAATGAAATAAAAAATACAATTGAGAGTCTCAACAACAGACCAGATGAAGCAGAAGGAATGATTTCTAAACTTGTAGACAGGCCTTTTGAAATAATAAATCCAATAAAGTTGCAGGATACAAAATCAACATACAAAAATCAGTAGATCAAAAATACTTTCCCATTAACAATAGCTACAAAACTAATAATATACCTAGAAAAAAAATGGAACCAATGTACTGAAAGATCTCTACTATAAACATTGATTTAAAAAATTGAAGATACAAAAAAGAGAAATATATTGTGCCCAGAGATTAGAATAACTAATATTGTTAAAATATCTGTACCATGCTAAGCAATCTGTACATTCAATGAAATCTCTATCAAAAACCCAATGACATGCTTCAGAGAAATAGGCAAAAATCCTCAAATTCATGTAGAATCACAAAAAAATCCTCAAATAACTGAAGAAATCTTGGGGTTGGAGGAGGAAACAAAGTTGGGGCATCACATCTCCTGATTTCAAAAGATACTTCAAAGCTATAGTAATCAAAATTGCATGGTGTTGACATAAAGACATGGAAACATAGGCCAAAGGAACAGAATAGAGAGCTCAGAAATAAATCAAGAAATCCACAGCTAACTTATTTTCTAACAAAGTTACCACAAAAACACACTGCAGAAAAGACAGTTTTAAAAATAAATAGTGCTCGAAATATTGGACATCCACATGCAGAAGAGTCATAGTGGACCCCTATCTTTCTTCATATTAAAAAATCAATTGAAAATGGATTGAAGACTTGAAACTATGAAACTACAAGAAAAAGAAAAACATATTCGGGAAATGATTCATGATATTGGACTGGACAAAGATTTTTTTGGATAAGACCACAAAAGTTCAGGCAACACGTGTAAAAATAAACAAATGGGATTATATCAAACTACAATGCTTCTGTACAGAAAAAAAGAAAACAATAAAAAGAATGAAGAAACAACCTACATTATGGGAGAAAATATTTGCAAATTTTGCAATTGACAAGGGTTATTACCCAGAATATATAAGAAACTAAACCAACTCAATAGCAATAAAAAAAAGGAAATAATCTTATTTAAAAATGAACAAGACCTTAATAGACATTTCTCAAAAAAGACATACAAATGGCCAACAAGCATATAAAAAAAATGTTCAACATCAGTAATCATTATGGCAATGCAAATCAAAACCACAACAAGATATCACCTCATTCCAGTTGAAACGTCTATTATCAAAAAGATAAAAGTTGACAAGTCTTGGTGAGAATGCAGAAAAAAGGGAACATTTATACACTGTTGGTGGGAATGTTATGTTAGTAGGTCCATTATGGAAAACAGTATGGAAGTTTTTTAAAAATTGTAAAATTCAGCCGGGTTCGGTGGCTCAGCCTGTGATCCCGCGCCTTGGGAGGCTGAGGTGAGTGGATTGCCTGAGCCCGCGGGTTCGAGACCCGCCTGGGCAGGCGAAACCTCATCTCTACAATAAATCAAAAAAAAAATCAGCCGGGCGTGGTAGCACGAGCCTGTAGTTCCAGCTACTTGGAAGGCTGAGGTGGAAGGATCGCTGGAGCCCAGCAAGTCGAGACTGCGGTGGCCGGAAGCGGCCACTGCACTCCAGTCTGGGCGACGAGTGAGACGCCAACTCAAAAAAAAAAAAATTGTAAAATTCAGATACCGTATGATCCAGTAATCCCACTATTGGAGATAATCTGGAGGAAAGAAAATAACAGAGATATCTGTACTTCTATGTTTATTACGGCACTATTCACAATTGCCAAGATATGAAATCATTCTAAATGTTTAACAACAAATGAACAAATGAAGAAAATGTGGTATAGGTACTCAATGAAAAACCATTTAGTCATTAAAAAAACAATGAAATCCTGTTATTTGTGACAACATGGATGAACCTGGAGGACATTATGTTAGGTAAAAGAAGTCAGACTCAGAAAGACAAATATCACATAATCTCACTCATATGCAGAATTATTAAAAGTTGGTCTCATAGAAGTAGAAAATATAAAGTGGTTACCAGAGAGAAGGGAGGATATTGGGGTAGAGAGGATGGAGAGAGGATGATCAAGTATAAAGCTATAATTGGAGAAAAATAATAAGTTCTGATGTCTTATTGCATAGTAGAATGACCATAGTCAACAAAAAATTATTGCATATGTCAAAATAGTCAGAAAAGGATATTTTTGTATATTCTTACCATAAAAAATCTGATGAATATTTCAGGTGTTGAGTATGTTAACTACCGTTACTTGAACACTGCACAATGTATACATGTAACGAAATGTCACATTGCGCTCCATGATTATGCCCAATTATTATGTGTCAGTTACAAATTTTTAAAAAACATGTCTCGATTAGCCATCAGTCCTAATTTCCCCTGTCTTCCTTCCCCCCATTCCACCCCAAAATAACTATTCATCTAATTTTTTCTCCATAAATTTGCTATTCTGGATAATTCATATAAGTAGGATTATATAATATGCCATCTTTTATGACTGACTTCTTTCACTTAGCATATCTTCAAAGTTCATTCATGTTGTAGCATGTATCCAGTACTTCCTTTGTTTTTATTGCTGGACAATATTTAATTGTATGACTAAATCTAAATTTATTTACCCATGCATCAGTTGATGGACATTTGGATTGTTTCCATTTTTTGCCTTTTATGAACATGTTCCTATGAACATTCATGTATAAGTTTCTACAGGGACATGTTTTCACCTCTCTTGCTGTTTATGTACCTAAGAATAGAATTGCTGGGTCATGTTGAGTCTGCATTTAACATTTTGAGGGACTGCAAGGTTACTTTTAAAGGAGAATTCCTTTGTATTCTATCTTGCAGCCCTATTAGCTTTATATAGGGGTCTAATTTATCCATATCCTTCTCAAGACTTCATATTATCTCTTTTTTTTGATGATAGACATCCTAATGGTTATAAAATTTGTGGTTTGGTTTTGTACTTTTCTAATGGTTAATGATTTTGAACATCATTGAACATTCTTGTTGGCCACTAGTCATTTTCTTTAGACCTGTTAATATACATCTCCTACATAAATGAAGCCTTTTCTAATTCTGCTAGCCAGTTGTCACTTTGTTCTCTTTTGATTCAAAATTTCACTCTTGTGTAGAACGTAATTTAGTTATTGATTATTTCTGATGTGTAAGATACTATGCCAAGAGTAATTGGAAATATGCTCGTGACACAGATATTGATATTTAGTCACTGAGAAGTGTACTTGTCAAGGAAATAAAATATCTGCATTCAGGTCACATCTCATGCTTTTTCTTTATAGTTTGTAAATTGATAGCATAAAATTACTGTCTTATGGGCCAGTGACACAAATAAAGTCAACAAATACCAATTGAATTAAATTTAATTCTGTCTTAATTATGTCTAAATTTAAGATGATCTTAAGAAGAAACTCAAGTAACAAATTCTTTCACTTAAAATGGTTTATTATCCCTCATGAAATATTCCAAATTTAAAAGTTTTTTAAAAAATTTTCATTTTAGAGTTTCAGGGTACATATGAGGATTTGCTACAGAAGTAAATTGCATGCAGGTGAGGTTTGGGCTTCTAGTGAGCCCTCTCTTTCCTAGTAGTGTACATGGTACCAAATTGGTGGTTGTATGCCCCTTATCTCCCCTTCTTCCCTTCCCCCACTAATAGTGCCCAGCATCAGTTGTTCTTGCCCTTGGGCTCACTGCTCACTGTTTAGTGCCTGCTTATGAGTGAGAGCATATAGTATTCAGTTTTTTTGTTTTGGTGATAGTTCATTTAGAATGATGTTCTCCAGCGGCATCCATGTTATTCCAAAGAACATGATTTTGCTCTTCTTATGGCTAAGAAGTGTTCCACCATGTATATGTGCCATATTTTCTTTATCCAGTTCACATTAGATGGGCATCTGGGTTGGTTCCATGTTTTTACTATTTTGAGTAGTGCTGCAATAAACATATTGTAAATAGTACTGCTATTGTGAGTAGTGCTGCAGGTGTCTTTTTGGTAGAGTGATGTATGCTTGGTAGAGTGGGATCGCTAGATCATATGGTAGCACAATTTTTAGTTCTTTAAGAAAACGCCACACTGTTTTCCACAACAAGTAATCTAGCTTACATTCCTACCAACAGTGCAGAAGCATATCCTTTTCTCCATGGTCTCATCGAAATCTGTTGTTTTTGACTTTTTAAAGATGGCCATTCTGACCAGTGTAAGGTGGTATCTCATTGTAGTTTTGATTTGTATTTATCTGATGATTTGTAAAGCTGAGCATTTTTTCATGTTTGTTGGCTGCTTGAGTGTCTTCCTTTGAGAAGACATATCTGGTATGTCCTTTGTCCACTTTTAAATAGGGTTATTTGTACTTTTTCTGTTGTTTTGTTTTCATTCTTTTCAGATCTGGATGTTAGGCCTTGTCAAATGCATAGCTTTCTAATTTTTTTTTCCATTCTACAGATTGCCTCTTTACTCTCTTGATGATTTATTTTGCTGTGCAAAAACCTTTCAGCTTACTAAGGTGCTCCCTGTCAATCTTACCTGTTGTTGTATTTGCTTTTGGGGACTTGGCCATTAATTCGTTGCCTACTTCATTATCTGGGAGGGTGTTCTCTTAAATTTTCCTCTAAGATTCTTACAGTTTAATGTTTCACATTTAAGTCCTTAATCTTTTTTTGAAATAATTTTTGTATATGGTAATACATAGGGGTCTAGTTTAATTCTTTTGCATATTTTTGGCCAGTCAGGTGGAAGCTTTAAAAAACACAGCCCAATTAGCCCAAGCCATCTTATCATTTACCTCTTTCTCTCTAATGTACAAAGACATATATACAAATTTGAAAGACGTTTACCTCAAAATGACTTCATTTATTTCCTATAAAAATGCAAATCCTTGAAAATTTAATTTCATTTGAATATTATATTCATTCTTCAAAATCAAGCTGAAATGCCACTTCTTTTATGAAATCTTTCTCTGTTTTTGTAAAACAGTTTTTTGATTTCACTCTCTCCTTTCACTGTACTATGTTTCAGGTCCTAAATGGCAATTGTCATGTTGAATTGTGGTTAACTATTTATGCCCACCTTTCTCCATAAACTATAAACGATTTTTGCTATAGACTATGTGGGATTTTTCTGTGTATTCAATTTCTAGCTCATATTACTGAGTCTGCAAAATCCATTAGATCAGACGTTATAAATTTTAGATAATTCAGTGAGGATTATTGAAACTATTACCTGGCTGGGTACAGTGGCTCAAACTTGTAATCTCAGTATTTTGGGAGGCAGAGGTGAGAGGATTACCTGAGTCCAGGGGTTCGAGACCAGCCTGGATAACTTGCGAGATCTCATTTCTACAGTAAACCAAAAAGTAGCTGGATGTGGTAGCGTGTCCCTGAAGTTTCAACCTTGAAATCAAGGCTGAGATGTCCGTGAGCATGCCCCTGCACTCTAGCCTGGGCGACAGAGTGAGACTCCAACGCAAAAGAAAGAAAGAATGAAAAAGAAAGAAAGAAAGAAAGAAAGAAAGAAAGAAAGAAAGAGAAAGAAAAAAACTATTATCAATAGAAAGCAAAGGTTTTCTGTGTATGTAAACATTTTTCTATAGAATCTGGATAAGCAAGCATTGCAAGCATACGTAGTTTTAATTTTTGAGACAGCAGGATTTATTGAGAGGACAGAAAAGCTCCCAGAGTGAGAGAAGGATTGGAGGGGGTTGCCCTCAAGCATATTTAAAGTCTATTTTGTTTTACCTTACGTCTTTCTCATAAAATGAATATTATTTTAATTATTTCATATATAGTATATTAGTGCCTTTACTTTGAATGAAAAGAATTCCTTTTTTCATCATTAACAATTATATTTGAGAATTTAAAAACTAAACAAATTTTGGTGTTTATTTTTAAAGAATTGTTTAAAGTTAACTGTGCTATCTCATAAAAAATGTTCAATGGCAGAAGAAAGTAAGGAATCAAACTCAGAACAAATCAAAAAAGTTATGAAGATCATTTGCCTCTTTGAGATAAATATAATTACTCAGAGGGCATATCATTTTAATATAGTGTGAAGAATTTTCTTCATAACATAGAAAAATCTGTGAAATAATTTATTTTTAATAATCTAGTCATTTCTTTTTTATTCAGAGTTTGACAGTTTTCTACAATAATCTTTTAGAAGGCAAGAACATCCCATTTGAGGTAATATTTGTAGTTAATAAGATTTGAAAAATCTGAAGGACAGCATTTAAATCTCTTTGTCATTGCTATGACTTGAACTAAAATGAATGCCCAGTTCTGTAGAAAAAAGAAAAAATTTAAGCTCACAAATAGATTAGTCACTTAACCATTCTGGGCCTCAACTTTTTGTCATTAAAAATAGGGAGGAAATGTCTTTTAATGTCACTTCTAGATCTAATATTGCACAATTTTTCCATTAATTTTTTAATTACTTTGTAAGGAAGACTCTGATGGGTCCTTTTTTATTTTAGATTGTTTTTAAAAAGAAGAGAAAAAGAAATAAATAGCTCTATTCTAAAGTAATATCTCATTTGTGTTATTTTTATATATTTCACTTTATACTTCCAACAATTTTGTAAGGTAGTTATAGCACCATATTTCAGATGAAAGTGGACAGATCATCAAATTAAGACAAAACAAAAGAACTTTATCTCAGATTACATGACTAATAAATAATCCAGTCAAGATTTAACCCCACAACTCTCTTTCTCTTTCTATAGCTCATTGTGTATATACTTTGTGATATGTTATCCTTACATTCTATTCAAAACCCAATGGCTAAGTTTAATACAAACATACAATATGTGATGGATTTGACTCTAAACTAAGGCAACTTTTTCATCCCTTTTTTTCCCCCCATCTATCCCAAACACAAGGTTATTTTTTGCAAAACACAGTAGGGAAGAAAACATTTCTCACTCATGGCAAAGTTTATGACTGAGGTCCCCATAACAGAAGACAGATTGGTAGGAAAAACACATACAAATGTATCAAATATACAACCTCATAACACAGAAGCCTTTGTAAAAGAAGACTCAAAGAAACAGGAAGAACTGTGTATTTTTATGGACAGTTATGCTGACATGTGATTGGTGGACAAAGGGTATGATAATAAACTGGGAGACACTTAGCAAGACCTGTTTGTTCAAATCCTTGTCTGTGTCCCTGTATGACAATTTTTTCCTCCTGATAGAAGGTGGACACCTCTGGAATGAAGGTTTTATGATCTAATATTTTAGAGGAATGTTAGAGAATTTTTTTATAGCCTGCTTCAAGGGAGAAAGGCCGAAAGTGAGAGTGACCTTCCAGCTTTTGCTTTTTCCTCAAATGCCAAGGTGCCATATTTAGGGGTAACATGTCCATCACACCATAAGGCCTACCCCAGAGTCTTACTTTAAATTGTTCCCATATTGTTATATCAGAAAAACTCTTTTGGACCCAAATGAAAATGCATATTTAGATAATTAATATATTTTGACACAATTAGCAGTGTCAAGATTCTAGAAGCAATTGCTGGCAGCCCTTTTTCAAGTATTATATTCCATTGGCTTTTTTTACTTGTAACTTTGTAGGAGCAGTATTTCACTCTCAACTAATGGGGGAAAAACAGAATTATATTATGAAAGCCAAAATAATGATTGCATTCCACCATCCTGTGTTATTTAAGTCTGTTAATTGCTTTATTTTGAATCCCTGTGGCTTGGTTAATTGAGGTGATCAAAGTTCTTTGGAAATCTTCTTACTCTTGCCAAACTTGACTTTTGATGAGTCGCTTTGAAATGACTTGGGTGCCACTGTGAAACCTCAACAAATAGAGTCCCAGTCCACCAGGTGTCCTTGCATTCGAAGGTTTACAAACTTCCAATGTCCGAAGGCTAATCCTATTTGGATGCTTCTGAGGAGAATCCTGGAATCAGAGCATAGTAATATGTTCAATATTATGTAAAGCTAAACTTTCAAAACTACCTCAAAAGTCATTCTTAATTTCACTGCGCAATGCAAATGGTCAATTCTAGAATGCTTATTATACTATAGAACATCCTCATATAAAGCCTGATGTGAAAAATAAATAAATTTCAAGCATAAGGTGATTCGAGCCGTGATTGAATACCTGTTTTTTTTTTTTTTTTTTTTTTTTGGTCACATTTGCCACTTTCTAAAATAAATGCATATAAATAGGATATATTATTTAAGGATGGCAATGCCCCCAAGCTGATACTAAGGAACATTTCCAGATGGTTTTAAATTATAATTCAGTCCAGAAACCATGTTTCT
>CAUYQG010190983.1:0-45527 GCA_963574415.1 Tarsius wallacei | reverse complement strand
CTGTTTGACCTCGTATCGATAGATTCCTATACTGACTGGAAAGCTGGCTTTATCTCCATACTTCCTTATTCTCTCTATACTCTCCTATTCATTCTTGTCAAAATACTTTTGTTTTTTTTTGAGTTGGAGTCTCACTCTGTCGCCCAGACTGGAGTGCAGTGGCCGCTCCCGGCCACCACAGCCTCGACCTGCTGTGCTCCGGCGATCCTTCCGCCTCAGCCTTCCAAGTAGCTGCGCGCGCGACCACGCCCGGCTAGTTTTTTGATTTTTTTATTGTAGAGATGAGGTCTCGCCAAGTTGCCCAGGTGGGTCTTGAACCCGCGGGCTCAGGCAATCCACTCACCTCAGCCTCCCAAGGCGCAGGATTACAGGCTGAGCCACCGAGCCCACTTACCTTTGTAAAAGAAATAAACGTACATCGTACTGATACAGATTTTACAATAAGAGAAACAGAAGTGAAGAAGCCAAGGTGAGCTGCCCAAAGTGAAGTGCTTGCTAACAAAGCTAAGAACAGATCTGTCCTTTCTGGTCTTCTTCCCTCTTATCTCCCTCTTCCCACCCTACAAAGCACACAGATGCCTCTTAGGAAACTCTAAAGCACCTTGGACTATAGCCTGAAAACTATTATTCTAGGCCAGTCACTTTAGAACTTAAAAAGCAGGTTTCTGGTCATCACCTTGGATGAATGGAATCACAATTTGTGGGGATGAGACCCAGGGATCTGTATACACAGCCAGGTCACACTTCCTTCCATTTGAAATAAAGGACAGGAAATCTGATAGTCTTGTGTTCTATATACCATTCTCTGAAATTGCTGATTGATTTCTATGAGTCCAAAAATATCACCAGGTGAGTACCTTTCCATGAAAGGCTTCAATGCTCTTGCTTTAAATTCACATGGGCACAAATATTTACATAATGATCATACATATCACCTTTGCGGCCATCTGTTACTTCTGTAAATACATACGTTGATGAACGTTGATGTATTTACAGAAGTAACAGATGTAACAGATGGCCGCAAAGGTGATATGAATGTATTCAAGTCATTGGTAAGGGTTCTACTGTGTATTTTGCAGGTCTGGGTAAATATCAACCTTTACCCAGATTATGGCCAGTATATGGACATGGGAACTGTATGGAGTTACAAAAAATTCCTCATCCTTCCCATAGGCTCTGAGTAAGTATCCCGTTGGATTAACTGGAGTCCACTTGATTGCTACAGTTTCAATAGCTTGTTCAGACATCGATCGCTGTCATGTCACTAGGAGAAAAGGATTAATAACAGGGTGCTCAGGTTGGCTCAATACTGCTGATAGTGCCTGACAAAAGACCGTCAGTAGGACTCCCGTGGGGATGCTGCCTGTGTAGGAAAGCTACAAGCAACATCATTCAGGAGTCCGCAGAATAATGATGGACTCCAGAACTCCAGCCTACAAAGCCCAACCAACAGTTCTATTATTTCCAAACAAACTCACTTCCTGACCTTCCTTTTTTTAGGCTCACAGGTGATCCAGATTCAGAGTTCCTAGTGGAAACCCATAACTGTGACTGTGTTCTTGTGTGAGTCATTGTGTCTAGACTGTTTTCAAAAAATTTTTCTATTTTAAAGATGTGGGGGACAATTCAGACTGTTTTCAAGAGATGCATGTTTTGCCAATCCCGAACAGAGGAAACAGTAAGAGACCAGAGAAGCTTGGTGTGGCGAGTGTTTCCTGAGTACATTTCATGAAAGAAGTGCTTCGCCTCCACTGGGAGCTCTGCAGCAGTCGTGGATAATGGGTACCACAACCTGGGAAGGCCGCCAGTTCTGGGCAGCCTATTTAAAAAGAAACTCCATTTCAGCTACGGAGAATTAAATGGGGCTATCTCGCAATGGGGTTCGATGTTCTACGGGCATTAAGATGGAGGAGGATATCAAGAGGAAACGGTGATGACTCTACACGAAAAGAAAAGAGAATGAAGGGCGGTGGTGGAACGTGTGGTTCTGCTGAACTGTGTCATTCCTGTTTGGCCACAGTTTGGTGATAGGACCAGAAATAAGGACTTCTAGTAAAATGCTTTTTCTGCCATATCATGCCACCACACAGCTCTTATTTGTTTTGTGTTAATGCATACGTCTGTAAGGTTGCTTTTTCTCGTCACATTCTATTGTGTTATCCATTTGACTGATAGGATTTCTAGTAAAAAATAAGAATGGTTTGTAATTTGAACAGATCAAGCATAATACTACAAAATTTTATTGGACTCATTGTATAAAACATAGGCAAAATAGGGTTACTCAGAGTGGCAAAAATGCAAGCTTCACAGCTCCTCTCTCTGCCTTTCCCACCCTTACATAACAAGAGCTCCAAGTTTTTTGGTTGTTTATTTTTTGGCAGTGAAAGATGTTAAGGGCATTTATCTCCATAGCTAGCAATTCAATAAACTACATGACTTCTTATTCAAGTGCATTTAGATAATTTCCCAAGTTTTCATAACAGCTTTATTTATTTATGCTTTAATGCTTTTCCTCTTAAGAGCTCAGATGCTGGTTATTTAACATTTTACATCCAGATACGAGGATTATAAAAAGGCACTGGGTGCCATGCTGCTGTCTTCAATGATAGCTCCACTAAAAATAACACAATTAACTTGATGTCAGCACTCAGCTTGTTCTTATATATAGGTTTCTTAAAAATATCCAGACTACTTTAATTAGAGTCACAGAATATTTTAATTATTCCTAAAAGACTGAGTATACTCCACTGACTACAATAAATACATGGGATAGAAGACAGTTTTCTAGGAACTTATATATGCTAATGACTGTCACATTAATGGGAAGATGGGCAATTGTACAGGATAAAGTTGGTTCAGGACTAGACATAGATACCGTGAAGACAACTGAAGTCACATGTCACCTGGCATGAGGGAAATGGCCTCTGCAACCCAAGACCACATCAGAAATGCAAAATTCTGGGATTCAAGATAATATGTTCAATTCAACTCAATTTTAATCAGATGCAATCCAATCCTGAAAACCTTTATTCAGTGTCTGTTATCTGTCAGGTAATGTTCCCAGAACCCTGGGGAGAGGGGGAGTACCAAGATAAATAAGAAATAAATTCTATTTTCAAGAAGATTTTTTTTTCTGGTGAGAAAGACAGTCAAATGAATAACAAAATAGAAAGTGATGAGGAAAAGCAAACTCACAGCTGTATATAATAACACGAAACAAATAAAAGATACGTGGTGGCATGATCTGGCAGAACAAGTATTTTGAAATCATGCGGACCCTGGTTTCAATCCTATTTCAGTTGCTTGCCATAAAGCTTTGGGGAACATATTTTAACCATCTTTAGCCTTGGATTTAATGTTTTGAGAACGGGGATATGAAGATATTTTGAAATGGATCATGCAAGGAAAGATTTGTACAAGTATCAAACATAGTTCCTGGAATGAGTTTCCCAGCAACAGCTCAAGAAATGTTAGGTTTTTTCTTGCATTTCCTTGTATGTGTGAAGGCTTCACAGACGAGACAAAGACCGAGCTGGGTTTGAAGGATGAATAGGAGTTCTCTAACAATAAATGGAAATGTGGGGAATATCTGGTATTGTTGATATATAAAAAGGGAATGAGTAGCAAAGAGACATGAGGATAGGGAGGTGGCCATGATCTACAAAGAAGGTGAGAAATGAACTCAAGGAGCATTGCAGAATGTGTGACACGGAGCATTAAGAATCATGACAGTTGAAGGTCCATAAAGTAACAAACTGTCCTAATGTGCCATGTAAGCTATGAAATTTGAATGGTCTCAAAAGCTAGCTCTCATTCTTCCAGCAAGTTCATCAGTGTTGCTCACAGGCTCCACTTAGTAGCTGCAGAGCAAACTGCAGAGCAAGATCAACTACAACCAGTCATTTCATCCTGTGCCAAGGTAATTGTGATAAATGAACGCCAGTAGGATATGTAAGATACCATGTGTTCAAGTAGGCAGGCATAATCAGAGAGGTGTTTAATTCCATGCAACACAGCTCTCAGTAGTGCAGCAAAACTGATGGCAGGGAGTGTTGCACAGTGCATTCTTTGCAGGTATATGATGCTATTCCACCCTCAGATTAACATCACCTAGAGGGCAGTCTTGCGTGCTCTTGGACAAGCAACCACAGTTCTTGCCTTTGCTTTACTTGGCAGGAGCCTATAGTCAAACACATCAGAGAGTGCTAGAAAATCTGTCTTTTCTATAATAGTCTGGTATGCAGCTCAAGAGACCACACTTGCCTTTTTTGAGAAATGGCTTAGGATGAGCCACTGATTTAAAAGGGACCCCTTCTCCCACGAGGCTTTGGGACGGAGCTGTAGACACAATTTGAAGGACAAAATTCACGTGGACCTATCAGAAAAGATGCTGATCCTTTTAAAAATGGTTACATTGGGCTGGGCACAGTGGCTTATGCCCGTAATCTCAGTGTTTTGAGAGTCTGAGGTGAGAGGATTGCTTGAGCTGGGAGTTCCAGACCAGCCTAGGCAACACAGTGACCCCATATCTACAAAAAATAAAAAATAAATTAGTTAGGTGTGGTGGTACACACCTGTTGTCCCAGCGACTAGGGCAGTTTAGGTACAAAAGGGTCGCTTGAGTACAGGAGTCTGAGGTTACATAAGTTGTGTGCACTCCAGTCTGGGAGACAGAGCAAAACCATGTCTCAAAAAGAAAAAAAAAAGTGGTTATACTGCACTGGATGGGATGAGATGATGGTATCATTTCAAAGTAAAGGGACAACAATACATTCCTACATAGAGTTAATAAGGTTAAGTAAAGCTCTTTAAAGTTGAGAATGCTTTCTGATATTCCTTCATGTATTCAATAAACACATACTGAATGCCTTCAAAGTATTGAGTACTGGAGGGACAAAGATGAATAAGATAATTGCCTTCAAGGAACTCAGTCTAAAGGAGAAGAGGACAGAATGTAAACATATAATTATAGAGCAAATTATCATTTGTATTAAGGTTTCTACTAGATTCTTTGAGAGCATAGCGGAGAGTAACTTTTTCCAACTCTTGAATATTGTAATACTGATATTGGAATACACACTATACAGATGTTTATGCACCATGGTAGGTTTTCCACAAATATTCCTTATATTAATACATACAAAGTGATCAGCTCCCAAATATAAATTTCTCCGTAATATTAAGTTATTTAATCACATCATGAAATTAAATAAAGAAATGTAAACTACCCGGTGTGAGTTTGGCAATCTACAAAATACTATGAGACCATGGAAGACTGTTTGCCAATGAATGAGGAGGAATAAATAGGGACGTCAACTGAGACTGTGAAGTCTGAGCTGACTCTTGAAGGAAGAGTGTAGAAATTAACCAGACTTACAAGAAAGAACAGGATTCCAGGCAAAGAAAAAGGTTTCTGCTAAGGTGTGCAAGAGTGTGTTTTGGTAAATCATTTAGAATATCTGCAGACATAGGGTGCTTGTAGGAGAGTGACAGGAGATGAGACCAGGAAGTTGTAATAGTAGTACGTAATATTGTCAAGTGCTTACTAAGTGCCAGGCACTGGGCCAAGCACTTTATATGTACTCTATCATGTAATCTTCAAAACAACAGTAAGAGGTAGGTACTATCATTATCTGTATTTAACAGACAGAGGAACTTAAATTCAGTGAGGATAAGCAACTCACTCATGATCATACGACTATTAAGTCGTAAAGCTGGTTTTGAAATCCAGTGTTTTCTGACTTCAGAAACCATCTACTTAGCCAGCATTAATTCCACCTTATATACTAAAAAGATGTTTGTTGTGCCCTAATACTTGAGGTTCCCAAATACAATATAAGATCATCATAAAGCCTTTCAGGAGGTTGGGTGGTGTGGTGGTTCATGCCTGTAATCCCAGCACTTTGGGATGCTGAAGCAGAAGAACCACTTGAGTTCGACACCGGCCTATGGCAACATAGTGAGACTTAGTTTCTTAAAAAAAAATAAAAATAAAAAAATTAGCCTGGCATGGTAGAGCAAGAGGCTGACGAGGATCGTCTAAACCCAAGAAGAGGTCGAGGCTTCATGGGCCCTGATTGTGCTAGTGTACTTCAGCCTGAGTGACAGAGTGAGACCTTGACTACAAACAAACAAACAAACAAACAAACAAACAAAGGTTTTCAAGGATACAGTATGATGAGAAAAATAATGACTACATAGAGATTTTTTTCCATTAAGTTAGTTATTCCATATAAGAGACTTTATTCAGCACCTATGTTCTTCCTATTTTCTGACATCGAGATATTACTTTTTGTGAAATTATATGGATAGGAGGTGGTAGTTATTCTTAAAAATTTCTTATAAAAATTGAAAACTGGCAATCCCATAACACTTCTCCAATCCTAGAATCACTGCTCTAGGCCATGGAGCTATGCTGCCTTACTAAGGACTGTGTAAGTCAGTAGTCCCCAACCTTTTTGACATCAAGGACCAGTTTTGGAATTAAACCCCATGAATTTAACACATGGAAGACAATTTTTCCATGGACGGGGATGGGATGGGGAGGGGATTATCAGGCATTAGATTCTCATAAGTAGCAGGCAACCTAGATCCCTCGCATGTGCAGTTCACAACAGGGTTCGCGCTCCTATGAGAATCTAATGCCACCGCTGATCTGACAGAAAATGGAGCTCTGCTCACCCACCGCTTACTTTCTGCTATGTGGCCTGGTTCCTAACAGGCCACAGACTGGTACTGGTCCATGACCTGGGGGTTGGAGACCTCTGGTGTAAGTCATGCTGCAACATTTAAACTTATGCTGCAAGCAATGAGAAGTCATTTAAGTATTTTCAGCTGTACAAGGACAAAGTTTAAATTTTTAGCGTAATTATTCTTTCATTAGCATTGAGAATGGGCAGGAGGAGGATGAGAGAAAAGACAGGGAGATCACCAGGAAGGTGATCATAATAGCCCAACAAAGACACGGTGAACACCTTGGACTAAGGCAAAATAACAGAGAGAAAGCGATGGTTTCAAGGGCTACTGAAGTGGTGAAGTCAGTGGATTTGGTGACCAGTGAGAAGTTGGGTATGCAGGAGAGATGGAATCTAGGACCATCCCCAAGTTTCCAACGAACAGAACTTTGAAGGGCAGACCTATTCCTAAGATTTCTGTAGACATGAAGGAGAATGGGTTGGTGAAGGGACAGAGAGATGACGAGTCTGGTGTAGACATGTTCTGATTTCAAGGCCAATCAGATGAACAAGATTTTAAAATACTGGTTCTATCTCACCAAGCTTCTGGGGTGAAAACGATTATCTAATGTAGTCATGAAACCCGACACAGGTTTAAATACTCAATCTCTAAAAATTAAATTTTGCTACGTGAAGCAAACATTTAAAAAAGTGTACAAAATTAATCTTTCATGTGGGTATGGAGTTTCATCACATGACCACTACTATATTGTGATCATCATCACACTTCACTGGTAAGAGGAATCAGAGAAACAGCGAACTGGCAAAATGTCTGGAAGGCTGACAGGTTATTTTGGACCTATCAGAAAGACTAAAATAATAGTTGTAAAGTGCTTTGGGATCCTCAAATGAAAGATGCTCAGAAGAAGACAAATAAATGTTGACTGTGAAGATGTAGCCAGAGGTATCTTTAGTTATCCAATAAAGCCTGTAGATAAAAGACAGTGACTTGAAAACGGACATATCTGGCTTTACTTCTGAATTTCTATGCTATATGAATAGTAACAAATCAAATGTACCCTTTAAAAATATGAACACTTGGGGTGACCGCAGCTTCCCAAAGACAGAAATGAATTTAACACAATGTCCATCTCTGGACGATGAAATTCACATTCCCTCCCCCCACCACCCCAATTAAAGGAAAAGAATCTCGACCTGACAATCTGCCCTTCAGTATCTCAGACCCAGGCCGAGGGCAGACCTAGTGACCTCCTCCTGAATAAAAAGGGGAAGGGGATTGGGCAGTAAATTCTGTCCTGGCGAACATCAGCCCGGCAGTAAATCGGAATCCTCTCTGTGCCCTCTTTATTATCACATTCACAGCATGAAGTTATGAGCTTCCTCACAGCTCCTGCTATAAAAATGTGATGGATGGCAGGGAAACCTCAGGGAGTTAATCTATTCTTCCATTAAATTTTACTTTAATTGGTCTGTGAGTCAATCAGAAACTCACTAGACAGTGAATTAAGAAAGAAAAGAATGAAATAGAAAAAGAGCTTTCTTTTGCAGTTACTATATTATAATGCAGGATTATTCTTCCATTGAAAGAAAAGGGAGACTGTTGGTCCATACAAATAATCCCTCGCTCTGTAAAGAAAACGAGAGGAAAAAACAGGCAACCATGAATCCTACTCACTGGTGACATTAATACATACGACATTTACACACACTCACACATACTCCACCAAGGGAAAGCGGGCCTCTCAGACACCCCCCCTCCCCACCAATAGTAATTAGAATGAGAGAGAGAGAGAGAGAGAGAGAGAGAGAATGAACTTGAACCACTGCCGCTAGGAAAATTAATACAAAGAAAAATAAGCTGTTAAGAACCTTTATCATCAGGAACATAACTCTATAGGTGCAGAAGAAGTAGATGTTAAAGACCAAGGATGGATCAGCCGAAATGTTCACAGGTTCGGTTAGCAAAATGTTTGTACAGTATTTAAGGCCATAATGGGCTCTGATAAAGATTCTCAGAATCTAATAATGCCCTCTCTGGACTTCTTGTCTAATTAGTGGAATAAGGAGCGAGCCAGCTTGGAACTGAGCATTGCTAGAGATGAGGAAGAGAAAAAAGCCAAAGCTGAAAGAAAAATAAACCAGAGCGAAGCGGAAGAAAAACAAGAGCAGCCAGGGCTTTCAAAACTGCTCCTGAGCTGACAACTGAAGTTTATGCCTTGAAATATATGATAATAAGGTTTTATGGGAGTGAGCCCCAGGGACCCAAATGTCTCTCTGTAAACAACGGACTTCAGGGAAAAGCCAAGGTTTGAGTAATGTACTCAGTCTCCACTCATGATAAAAAAAAAAAAAAAGGAAAAAGGCAGTGAAGACAGGAAACAGCTCCCTTCCTTCTAAGTGTAGAACCTTGAGTTGCAGCAAATGCCCTCTGAGGGCAAAGACAATTGACAATCGGTGTAGAAATACAGTCGTCCCATGTTCAGACAAGGAATTTAAGCCTCAGCAGCCCCCAAAACCTGAGGTTGTACGAGCAGAACCTAGTAAAGTGCTGCCTGTCCACCCTGAACGCATGGGCAATATATGTCCAAAAACCAAATGGTTTATTGTGCAGTGTGGTTCCAATGGAATTACCGGAGGGACATCAGAGTGACCTAATCCTCGAAGTGTGTGCTACTTATCCCGGTGCTGTAAAGAGTTAAACCTGAACGTGCTGCTGCCTGTTCCCTCTGGTTCACATTCCAGGGCAGGTTATCTAGAGAGACATAACCAGCTGAGCTCCATACTCAGTATGACGGTTTCCTTTGGAGACCAGGGTCAGGTAAAGCTCAAAGGTAGCCTTAAGCAACTGCTGAATGATGAGAGTCCCTAGCGTACTCTGAGACTAAATCAGGTTGCCTCTAAAATTCTTCATCCTCAAAGACAACAGCTCCATCCTCTTTTTATAAATGTGAGGCCATGAGACAGTAAAGTGCTATTTCTATTGGCATTAGTTCCACCTTATATATTAAAAAGGTATTTGTTGTGCCCTAATCACTCCAGGTCCAGGATCATAAGGGACCTTGTTTCTTGGTGGGAGGCTATAGTGCGAAAAGGTTACTTAGTCATCGCTAGCCTCTAGCGATGCTGGAACACCACACATGGGGCTCCTCAAACAGGAAGTCAAAGCCAGGCCTGACCCCTGGATGAACCCGGTGCATTTTCGGGCAAAGGGCCTAGTGAGTCTCCAGGGACTGTGCTGCCTTGTGCCTCTGTGTCCATATGCATGTGTTTACTCCTCTGTGTGTGTGTGTGTGGAGGTGGAAGGTACTGGAGGGAAGGAGGGTGTGAGGGTTCTGGATAATTATGAAAATTAGATCTTTTACAGCAGGCTTCAAGCTCAATTTGGACTGACAGCTCATGAACAGATCATCTGAAGTCTTAATAGGCCAATGCCAGTTCAATAGTTGTATGGTTAAATCATGCACATTTGTGCCACAGCTGACACAGAAAGCAGGCCCAGATGCCTCAGATGGAACATGCAGATGAGTCTATATTTAACATCCTCCCTCTCCAGGGAAGCCCCAACAAAGCAAAACAAAACAAATCTAAACGCACGCTTGAAACTTTTGCCAGCCAAAGAAACACACCAGCATTTTTTTTTTTTACTATAAAACATCTAGTAGTGGGAATGATATATAATTTATAAAGTGATCCTAAATATATTTCATATTGGTATCTTTTCAAAATATTTCTGAATCCAGCAGTAACAGAGATTATCTTCCAAATGGTTTAAATTCAAAGTCAACTGGGAGTTTTTTCAGTTTTTAGATATCTGTCCCCAAAGCACTGACTCTCCTGCCTTCCATTCTTTGGTGGTCGTTTTTGGTAAAATGATGTCAAGATATCAGGGCTCCTGACACATCCTGAATTTTGAAAGAATGTGCTCCCTGAATATTCCTGATAAATGGGCTTAGTACGAAAGGGGTTAATGAGGTTAAGCTAAGGCAGCATTTCCTGCTTGAAGGAGAACTGAGTCCAACAACATGAAAAGCACTTTCTTATTATTTTTTCTCTGTGCTCGCAGTACCCACCTCTCCTTGATGATTCACCTGGGAGAATGGATAAGGCAATATCGCTAACCTGCCTGGCATCTGGCTTCCAGCAGGGAGGGAGGCTCGTCCAACCTCACCCCTCAGGCTTCTTTAACTGAATTAGCCGTATTAAGCGCCTTGGTAGCCCAGGGAATGAACGTCGTTGATCAGTGCCCAGGAAGGCATGTTTGCAGGGTATAATTCTGCCGGAGGAGAATGGACTCCCCAGCACATGGGCCTAAACTGCAGAGTAACAGAGCCCTAAATCTCCAGTTGCAGATTTACGGCCTCCATTCTCCTTCTTTACTGCAAATACAATCCGGCAGTAATGGTCTAACACAGCAACACCATCACCAACTGGCTGATGGCTCGCATAAAAGCAATGTCAACCAAAAACTATGAGTTTATAAAAGGGAACAAACCCTCAACAGTGACAAGAACATGAAACCCATTAACAATTTAAACACTCTCCATTTTTTATTTCCCACCTTGAAGCCATTATTGCTGATAGAAAGCTTCTCAGTGGAGTTAACCACTGCAAGGAAGGGTTAGGAAGCTAGCTTAACTCCTAGGACAAGAGGTTATGTGGCTTGAACCATGGCGATGGCATGGTATGAACCTTTTCAATAGGAACGCCACCATGTAACCTGTAGCTCAAAACAAGGTCTTGGAAAATTGCAAGCGTGATAGGATTGCTCCTAGTAGGTCTATCAAATTATTCTCAGAAATCACACTGAATAAATACGGTTGGGATTGGACTTGCTGGCCTACTGGACATGCCAGGACTTGAGCCTGTACCATAGAAGAAATGGAAGCATATTTTTTGGAGGAACTTCTATAAAAATCAAGGCTTAACTCCTGGCGTTATGATATCCAGTGTTTACATGAAGTTTTATCTCAGTGGTAGCTCTAATCCCTTTAAAGGACATGTCACCAGAATATTTCCACTTTGTAAATTGACCATACCTCGTCTGTGAATTAAAGTGTAGCGTGTCACACACTATTACCTCCCAGCCTTTAAGTAATCAGATACAAACATTATAACTAATTTGCCCAACTTAACTACAGGACTCACCCATTTAAAAAAAAAATATAGGCCGGGTTCGGTGGCTCAGCCTGTAATCCCGCGCCTTGGGAGGCCGAGGTGAGTGTTGCCTGAGCCCGCGGGTTCGAGACCCGCCTGGGCAACTTGGCGAGACCTCATTTCTACCATAAATCAAAAATCAGCCGGGCGTGGTAGTGCGTGCCTGTAGTTCCAGCTACTTGGAAGGCTGAGGTGGAAGGATCGCCGGAGCCCAGCAGGTCGAGGCTGCGGTGGCCGGGAGTGGCCACTGCACTCCAGTCTGGGGAACAGTGAGACTCCAACTCAAAAAAACAAACAAACAACAACAACAACAATATATATATATACACATATATATTACTATGGAATTCTCTGGGATAAAATGCTTGAGTCAGCCACTTTCTCTTCCAGGCTTCTCCCCTCCCCATTAAAGATGAAGATAGGATCTTAAGGAGCTATATAAGATCATCATTGGATGACTTACCCCAAAACAAAAATTCTTCCCTTTGTTTCTTTAAATCAGACAAATCCAATGGCAATAGAAAAGTTGCTCCCTATGTCATTTTGAGCTTCTTGCATATGTAATCTGGCAAACAGTTCATGTTTTAGAAATAGGATCTCAGCACTATAAAGGCAAGAAATCCCGTTTTTGCAAAAGAAAAAAAAAAGGCCATGCTGAACATGGTCACATATAGCCACACAAATAGTGCCAAGGAAGTTAAAGGCCCTGATTTACATATATTTGCTGATTATTTGAGCAATTTGATATAAAATTTAATCTGTACTAATGGGCCTGGGGGAAGCACAAATAAAACTGAGGAATAAATACTTGTTTTGCAGTAAAATGAATACCATTAATATATATAAAGCATAGGTTTCAGTGATGCATGAGCTATTGTATTGTATGAATATTCTGATGTTTTTGGCACTTTAAAATGTATTACCTCACAAAGGACTATCAGCCTGTCTGTAGGTGCTTAACCTGGGCTGGTATTAAAAAGAGGTCATTTCATTCTGCTTTTGTTACATGAACATGGATTTTGAAGAGAGCAAATATCGCACCTGTTGGTTTTGTGTCTTCTCTAAGGAAAAGAAAGAAAAAAGTTGAGGAGAAGAAAAATAAGAGATGTTCAGGGAAAGACAAGAAACAAGGAACTAACAAAATAAAAGTTATTTCCACCCCAGGGAGCAAGCCAATCAAGCTACAATAATTCTGGTTATAATAGTGTTAGAAAATGGTTAGCCTTAATGCCTGATAATGACCAGAGCTAATATGGTTCTGCTTTCAGTGTGAATAACGTTTAAGGAAGTAGCAGAATGCATGGCAGCTTTCCTGGACTATACAATCAACTCCAATGAAGACTTTTCTCCAGCTTGAGTCATAACCATAAATACTGCCCCCTCCCCACATTCCAGTAACAAAGTCCTTCCTTCCTCCCTCGCCCCTAAACAAAGGGGACAACACTGTGTTTGGTGGGAACATCTTGAAATAAGATATCACTCCCCAAATGGAAGGAAGTCACAGGGGAGATTGACGCCATAAAGGCAGTTCTATCCTATTGAAACGCCAGCAGATGGGGTCATAAACATTTCCTTCTCCCCTTGCTAACAGCCACCGAGTCAGCTTCATCTTTATCTTTATCTTTATCTTCCTGTCAGGTCATAAATACCTCTCACTCAAGCCTCACTCACAGCTGGGCCATGCCAGGCAAGTTTACTTCCTGTTAAGGGTTCATTTAGAAGTAGGTGGGGGAAAGAAAATGGAAAACTTTGCTGATGAGATGCAGTTATATATATGAAAGGACGCTTGGAACCTCAAAGAAGGGGTTTGGCCAGACTGAGAAATGACCAAACTGCCTAGCAAAAAGCATGACGATCTGCTTAGAAGAAGATGCTTTCACAGGGAAAACGGATCGTGTAATTACATAAAACTTACACTTGTAACAGACAAAACAAACAAGCTGAATAGCACACTGTGGGCTTTTGTTCTTTCTTCTAGAACCTCCAAAATGATGACTGGTTTCTTTCCATTTGTTCATGGTTCTAAAGCCTGGACCATAATCATAGGTAATGGAAACAGAAGATTTCTAGACATAAGTAACTCATACAGAGTCTTTGCTTAGGCCAAAGTTTGAAGAAAGAATGCACCCCTTTACTTTTAGAATTTGGGCACATCAAGGAGTGGCCTCTCTTCCCCTCCTGGGGAGCAGTATTTAGGCTTGGGAAACCACCTGCCTCAGGGACTGTTGGTGGCTCCAAAATTGTAGCAGCTAACACAGTAGGAACCTGGAAAATGGTGGGCATCTTCTTGACTTGACCAGAGCAACTGCTTCTCTTGGATTTCTGGGATATCTGGGCTTTTCCAATATTGTTATGGTCTTTATAAAACACAACCCACAATCTGATTTTTTAAAAGCAGCATTCTGATAAACACATCCTGATAAAAACAGTTAAGTCTTCTTAAATAGTGATAGTGACAGGTTGCTGTTATTTATAAGAAAGCAGATTTTTCACTCAGACAGTGGTTGGGTGAAGTACCTTTATTATGCTTTGAGAATGGCTAATCTGTACTAGTTTATTTTACTCAATCTTTAGATTTTTATATGTGATTTTTAGATACAGTGTGACTTTTTTTTTTTGAATTGGAGTCTCACTCTGTAGCCCAGACTGGAGTGCAGTGGCTGCTTCCGGCCACCGCAGCCTCGACCTGCTGGGCTCCGGAGATCCTTCCGCCTCAGCCTTCCAAGTAGCTGGAACTACAGGCGTGTGCTACCACGCCTGGCTAGTTTTTGATTTATTGTAGAGACGAGGACTTGCCAAGTTGCCCAGGCGGGTGTCGAACCTGCGGGCTCAGGCAATCCACTCACCTCGGCCTCCCAAAGTGCTGGGATACAGTGTGACTTTGAAGAAAGAAAAATGAAGATAATGCTGTTAAGTTTTCTATGGTAGTTATAACAAATGGGTTTGCATTCCAGTCCTGCCACCAGGACTCTGGGAAAGTTACTTAACCCCTGTGTACCTCAATTTCCTCATCTATAAAATGGGTACAACAATTATCCCCTTCTCATTAGGTTGCTATAAACTTAAATATGTAAATCACTCGGAGCACAGCCTAGCACATTGTAGGGGCTACATATATTTTAACTTACATATAGAATGGAACACTTAGGTAATTTAGTCTTCTGTATGGTGTCTAAAGCAAAGGATATTGATTATATCCTTAAACAGCTTCAATTGAGCTGAATATTAGACTTCAGATTGGCATTCAGTGGTTTCCATAAATTAGGCTGATTTACCTTTACAGCTCTCTCTCTCATCATCCTCCCACAATTAAGTAACCCTTGTTAGACTGGACTGTTTCATGTCTTCTGAAGACATCCTGCACTTCCTCACACCTACACCTTTGTGGCTGTAGTGTCTTTGCTCTGGAGTTCACCACTCCCACTTCTATCTCTCTTCATCCCTACCTGTTAAAATTCTAGCACAGCAGAGATTCTCTCATTCGAATGATAAGCCTTTATTTTATTTTTATATCCATCCTTCAAGGTCTGATTCAAATACAGTGCTTCATGAATCATGGAGTTCTGAAGCTAGAAGAACTTCAGAGACCAAATGAGCAAATTTCTCCTTTTGCTAGGGCCTGCAGAGGTTAAGTGATTTGCCCAGACACCCAGCTACAGCTTGGGCTAACAATTCAGGTCTCCTAACAGTACAAAATCTCTGATGGCAAATTGCCAAATCCTCCTGGTCCTCCTCATCACTCTAATCTAAACTGACCGGTCTCCTTGGAGCTGCGATAATACTGACAGTACTGATCACACAGTTTCTTGAACTGCCGTTATTTGGGTATACATCTTACCTTCCATGCCATTTCCCACGCACCCCTGATGCCTCTGTCTCTATCCCTGGAGTTCTTAGAACAGAGCCTTATAACCAGGAGGCACTCAATAAATATTTGTTGCATTAATGTATGAGTGAATGTTAAAAAGGAGAAAGTTAAGCAACCTTTCCCACCCACTGACTCATACCTGTCATAGTCTCAAAGTTCTTTCTAACTCAACTTTCCAGCCCCAGTGCACAATAAATAAATAGCTTCACAACTGCAGAAAAGTTAGTGAAAATTAAGAATCATGAAACATGGAGTAACTCACTTACTTTACAAAAGTGTGTGAGTGCCGAGTGCCTCACTGTGTACATTTCACTAAGATATTCACAGGGGATCTTGGACCAATAATTTACCAACATAAGAGACCATACCCTGCCTTCCTGTTAGTTGTATTCTGTTGGGAAGAACTATGTCCGACACGAACAGCGATCTGTTAACCAAGCACCACAAAAGCACCTACGTGATAATGAAGGCAAATGGCTCAAAAAAGACATTCAGTGAGGCTAAGGCAACAAACCTCCCAATACCATGTAGCATGTCTTCTGTTGTCTCTTTTATGGGTCTCTAATTTGCAAGCTAAGCCTAATACTTCTGATTTGTTCCCTCTATCATTCATTTTCTTTACTCAATAATTTTTTTTTTTTGAGTTGGAGTCTCACTCCATTACCCAGGCTGGAGTGCAGTGGTACGCTCATGGTAACCCCAGGGTTGACTTGCTGGGCTCCGGCGATCCTTCCGCATCAGTCTTCTGAGTAGCTGGAACTACAGGTGCATGCTACTATGCCCAGCTAATTTTTTGATTTATTGTAGAGACGAGGTCTTACCATGTTGCCCAGGTTGGTCTCGAACCCGTAGACTGAGGCAATCCTCTCACCTCAGCCTCCCAAAGTGCTGGGATTACACTTGAGCCACCGTGTCCAGCTACTCAATGATTTAAGGGTAACCTTCTTTTCCTCCCTCATGAAAGTTTTAGTTGCTGAAGTTTGACTAAATGCCATTGATTGTGTTCTTTTCCAGTTGGATATACTAACAATATGTAAGCCATTTTTAATTTTTCAAAGTGGTTTGGTATATCTTTTTTATTCTTTTCCCTTGACACACTCAGGAGCTAACTGTCAACTGCAAACTGTACACTCTATATGTATACATGATGCATAACAGTTATACTTTAGTTTTGGAATCTCTCTTCATGAATTTCCCCAAAGGAGGAAATCAGAAGAAAGGCACATCTCTATACAATACCTTGCTTCTTTTCTTTATCACACTGATCACAATATGTCATTATTCTATTTATTGGTTTAATTCTTTGTTAGTCTCACCAACAGAATGTAAAATCCCATGAGGACAGGAAGCTCGTCTATCTTATTCTTTCATTGTAGGCACTCAACAAGAAATTGTTGAATCAAAGAATGAATGATCAACAATACTAATCCTACTAAGGCAAATAGGTCATAATGATAATAGAGGCCAATGAACAGACCCCATAGTGGAGAAGTGATTGGCTGTATTTTTACCCATTTATTCTTCCAAGCATAGGTTACGCAGAAACAAGTAGTCCTCTTAGTTTTAGTTTTGCCAATCCTTCACCGAACAATTACTGATTGAATGTTTTCTCAGTACAGTGTAGTGCATTAAGAACTGTGTGGTATAAGACATTTAAGATGTAATCCTTGACCCCAAGAAGCCTACGTGATTACAGCATATGAAAGCAATACAAGAAAGCAAATGACAAACGCAAAACATAGTGATGCAGTCAACATGTGTTCTCAATCAGAGAAGGGAGAACCTGCCTTAGATTGGTATGGTCAGGAGGGGCCACCTTGGGGTGGTGGTGTTTGCAATGAAGATATTTTGAATTTCTATCAACAAACAGGCTCAATAGAGGGTTCAAATCACGTAACTGTAGTATGCCTCAACATACCCCAAGTTTAGATAAGAACATTTAATTAAATAATATAAATTCTTTGCAATCCTCCAATAGATAATAGCTTGCCAATGCCAAATAATTCTATGAGACTATCGGGTTGGCCCCCATAGCAGGTTTTTAATGGCTTTATGTATGTTTAATCACACTCTGTTGGTCTAGCTCACTCAGCTTTAGTCCCATTAGAATTTAAAAGGTCAAGTTTTAAAAGCCTAAAAAGGCGATTTAGAATAGAAATACCAACTTAACCTTAACCACAGCTAAACTAACGCTATAATAGTATTGAAAATTGTACCTCGAATAAAATATATGGATGAAAGAAGACTATTAAAACTTTACAATTCTTTCCTGAGGCTATATTAAAAAATAGAATTTTAGGAAAATTTAAAACCACAATTTGAATTTTACTAAAAATTAATGGTTCACTGATAGCTGTTGACACATATTGCTTATCTGGGAGGGCACAGAAGCCTCATAACAGAGTGAGAAAGGAGCCTAGGTAGACCTAACTGCACGGAAGGGGAGCAATCTTTTGAAAATGACACAGATTTGTTACAGCTCAGAAGGGTAAGAGAGGACTTGAGGAGTGTTTTCTGGAGCCTGCTGGCTGGAGCTGGTGCTTTTTTACCAGAAGCATCATTCTACGCAGTCTCTTACTTTCTTTGATGCCGCCATTTACACATCTCCTGTCCTTTTTTCACACATGCATTCCTCAATTTCTTTCTCTAATATTTATGTCTGGTTTCACTTGCTACAATTTTATATTATGATTAATGGTAAAATGACTCCAAACTGTTCTAATTTATTATGATTTGAGGGAAAATTTTTTTTTTTGGCCGTCACAGATTAAACTACCCCTTTCATGGACTGAAAGGTCAGAAATTAGCCTAAATATGCAATAATTGTGTCCTTTTTCTTTAAAAATGGCGTTTTGGTATTGTTTATTTAAAACCATAATTCTTCATTTTTATAATCATCTCTCTTATATAACTCCATCTCCTAGGAATTATAGCTCCATTTCTGATATTTCCACACCTGCAGATATATAGAGGATTAAAACGTGGATTAAGAAATGTCACCATAAAGCAAGCAAAGTCCTGAGGGAGACAGTCTGGGAGACAAGGAACTTAGTATAAACGGAAGGTGCCAAATGACAATAAAACCAAAATAGGAAATCATGAAAATAAAATAACCGTGCATTAAAAATATATTTGGGCCAGCTCCTCTGAGCTCGTGTTTTGTAATATTAACTGTTTAAACCTGCTTAAAATGAGAGCTTTGAGTTCTCAAAATCCTTTAATTCGGTTAAACATCCGCTACCCTGAAAGGACTCCACAGCATCCCATAAAACATTATTTATCTGTGTGCGTTAACTGCACGATACTGTAATTTCCAGAATAAATGCTGGGTGTAAATTGTTGTTTATGTTGGATCCTGACTGTCTTTACGAGAAACAAAGTGAAAACGGAATCTTCACAGCTTTATTTCTTCCGTTAAAGTCTATTCTGCAGCAGGAAACATGCCTAGTGGAGTTTCTTAATGAACACTTATGAAGACTGTTGGTTAAAACCAAGTATACAGAATCACCTCCAAATGTATACCCTCTTTTATTCTACATTCTTTTCATTTAAATCAAGTTAAATTAAAGTGAAAGTAGCACCATTCACATTGTTATAGTTAAGGGTCTGTCAGCATTTTTATGCAAAACCTCGTTCTTACAAGTTTACAACCTTAAAGGGACAAGAAGAAAATGAAAAACTTTAATACGGAGAAGCCTGGCTTGGAAATGAATTGTTGTTTTTATTTATCTTTAATGACTTTTAAAAGTCCATCTTGGAGCAAAAGATATAGACATCCTAGTGATTTAAGACATGTGGTCAAGATTTTTTTGGTTTTCCAAAATAATAGCTTTCAAAGGCATTTCAGCTATAAAATTGATTAAAACATGAAATTCTCTATGTGCCTGGATTTTCTAAAGGACACTGAATATTAGGAATTTCAATGGATTACCTCCCTACCTGCTGCCACACTACAAACACATAACAAAAATAATTACCTTTTCCTACAAACGGAGATTCAGGCACGGAGAAATTATGAGGGTTTCAAAGTCAAATATGCATAAGACTATGTAAAATTTCAAAACCCTCTTTTTGAATCCTTCTCTGAACACTTGGTAATTTTTTTTCTTCCAAAACACTACCGCTCAATTCTAAATAAGAACTAATGGTCCTTCAATGCATGCATTAAGCATTCATTTAATATTTCTTCTGGAAAAAAAATAACAGCACAGATTTTAAGCCTAAGAATTTACTGTGCCTGTAACAGCAGCTGCTCTCACCTGATAAAATTGTGATGATTCTTTCTGAGCGATTATGACTTATCAGGTCAGTGACCAACAAACTATAAAATAGATTCTAACAGCCCCCAAAGGGTTGGTCTAGACTCTTGAGTAAATAATATATGTAAGAGAGAATGGGGTGGGGGGGAGAAAGAAACACAGAAAGAGAAATAAAGAGAACACACACATGAGTGACCTAGTTTGTTAGTTGGTGTAGGAGGAGAGGAGGACAGGGTCCTTGATTTTAATCCCAGTTTTCTCACTCAGTAGCACTTCTTGAGACCAAAAGTCAGATAAGGAGGCAGTACTGTTTTGGGCAAGAGAGAGGTCCCACAGCAGCCCTATATAGAATTTTCTGGTATATGCTGTCTTGTCCTGGATTTGATAGAAGCCATGAACACGATGTTACTTTGCCTGCATTTTACATGTGTATCTGAGAAGGCAGCCACTGACTTCTGGGAAAATATACCAATTCTTGTAATGAGCTTTAAGAGAAAGAATACCAGGGTTGTACATTATCATTTTAGTGTCTTGTTTGACTTAAGATCTTAATGGATAGAACTGTTATTCAAATAAGTTTACCTTGGATTTAAAGGAAGTCAAGGAAATCTTTTTTTTTTTTTTTTTTTTTTTGAGTTGGAGTCTCACACTGTCGCCAAGGCTGGAGCGCAGTGGCATGCTCACAGCCACTGCAGCCTCAACCTACTGGGCTCAGGAGGTCCTTCTGCCTCAGCCTTCCAAAGAGCTGGAACTACAGGCACGTGCCACCACGCCCGGCTAACTTTTTGATTTATTGTAGAGATAAGGTCTCGCCAAGTTGCCCAGGCTGGTCTCGAACCCATGGGCTCAGGCAATCCTCTCACCTCGGCCTTCCCAAAGTACTGGGATTATAGGCGTGAGCCACCGCACCCAGCCGGAAATCTTAATAAAAGAATTAAGATAATAAATTAAAAATAGTCAAAGCTCTAAGATGGTATGTGTGCATGCACGCATGTGTGTGTGTCTGTATGTGTATACAGATTTAGCTGCTTACAACCACAGCCAATATAAGGCAGGAACTTTGATCTATATACTGTACTTAAGTCAAGTTTTCCTAATTGCATCAGCTTCCCTGGAGGTCTCTGCTGCTTTATTGCTAGAGTAGATGTTATAGAACTTAGTAGCATCTACTAAGCTTAATGGCATCATAAGAGTTGTATTTGCTTTTCAGATCTTGAAAACTGGTTACAAATTGTCGCTTAGGTTTTTAAGACCACAGATTGAGTGACATCATTCTGGTCCCCAGTGGAGACATATCACTGTAGTCCTCTGGTCACTCTTCACTTAAGGAACTGCTAGGCATGGTAGGTTTCAGGTTGTGAGCCATCCTACGCTTACTGAAGGGGAGACTCTGAATCTTTCTCTCTCCGGAGATTTGCAAGGTTAGAGTAGAAAGACAGAGGCCTAAAGCTGAAGCATGGCTGAAATGGTTCCTGCAAGTCCCCTTGACACCCAGAGTTCAATGGGACACTTGGGAGTCTAACTCTTAAAACTTGGACTGGACTATTTTTTCTGGGTCAGAACTTGGCTCCTCAAGCTTTGGCAAGGCCAAGAACGAAATAGGAAGGGGAGGGAGGAGGAGGAAGGAAAGATAAATTTAAGAGTGGAGATGGTTTTCCAGAGATGAGTGTGGGACATTTGCCAAGCAACCCACACTACTCTGGACTCAAGACAGTGCTAGCAGTTTTATGAGCAATGGCTTCATTTCCCTCTAAAATTACACAAGTGGCATTTCTTGGTGTCACTTTATAGAGATCATATGACAGTTGTTGTTTTCTCCAAGGGGACCCAAATTAGGTATGGGTTAGGACGGCTACAGGAGACTTATCTCAGGCATAGGTGCCGGACTTATCTCTCCCAACCCAACCTGGACCCTGCTGTGTCTGTAATGAGCTCTCCTCTTCAATGTGCCCGTGGAAGGGACCAGAGCCAATGCCACCTCACACCTTCCCTATCTTCCTCTGAGAGACCAAGAGATGCTCTGAATGCCACCGAGGGAAGTCCAAGGAGCAGAGTTCAGATAAACTTTTGATAAAGTGCCATAGCAAACCCCTCATCAGAAGCAGGAAAGGTCACACAGTAAAAAAAAATAATAAGAAGAAAATATAACTGCTTTCTTATGAGGAAAATATTATGAGTTCTTCCCCTTTTTCAGCTTTTATGGAAGGAGATTCTGCCAGTTCCTTCAGAAAAAAATAAGAAAAAGTAGTTTTAAAATGAGATTATGCACCTTCAGGGTGCCATTAGGAAGTTTTACTGTACTGAGATGACATGAAAGCTCTGGAATTAATATCCCTGAGATGCTTCAAACCTGCAATAGCAATTATTGTACTACGTGTCCCTGGATAAATAATAGGGCCATTCAACTAATTAGCTTCAATGATTTCAGCTCCCTGTAAATTCTCTCTCACTCGGCTATAAAAATAACACTAGGAAAACTTTTGGTAAGAGAAACTTCTTTCAGGAGATGTTTTCTTTTCTTTTTTCCCCCTTCAGTTCATAATGTGCGATGTGTAAAGTAGCTTTCATTTCTAATCACAAAGCTAGAATGGAATATAAAGAATCTGCACATTATTAATTGCCATTTACTGCCACTGAACATGTTGATTTAAACCTCGAATTCTTGCCTTCCACATCAGATATAACCATTCTGAGAAGTTTAAACCAGTTTCTTTATACACTGGATGAACAATCATACCCACATGGGTAATAGAGTATAAACCCCAAGTGCACATATGCATAGATGTATGATTAAAGATGAACACAAGAATTACTTATATCCACACTTCAATATATTCTTGCCATGCTATTTTAGAGAATTTTGACAACACATTAGCTTTCTGATGGTGCTCATGGAACACTAATTCATTCTTTCAGAGTTCCACCTAGATGCAAGTTGTGAAGTTTCTTCTGTATGTTTTCCTAGAAAAAAAGTAAATTTACTCCAACACGGTATCATTCCTCCTTAAAGTGACGAGGATTCTCCTATACTTCTGTCACCTAGAAATACCATTACATTCTGTAAATTCAAAGCCGTAAGAATGTGAACTTCAATAAAGCAAACAAATACAATTCTAACATCATCGGTAACGATCTGGAAATCTATGATAGGCCCCCAAGAGCCCTGAAGTTTCTTAAAGCTTGGGTTTTTGCTTTCTTTGTCCTTTGGGTTAGCTGTTGAGATTTCTTCCTTTTCCTTTCATGGAAATTTCTGTACTCATTGAAATGAGTCAGAAGCTCCTCCCCTGATGGGTCAGCACTCCTCCTTCAAGTGCTGAACGTCACCACGGGAGAGACAGAGGGACCTAGTGAGAGGGAAATGGTGATAGGCTTCATCCTTGGTGAAGAAATGAAGAGGAAAACAGTCTGAAACCTCTTCTTGGGCATATCTTGTTTTTAATTAACAGAATATAATTAAAATTCAAGCCAGACAAAATGACTGGATCTTAAATCAGAATTATGTTTAAGAGTGGAGACTGCAGTCATCTGTTTGTACTCATTAGAGGTGACCTGCACTGTTTTCTAGGTCTCCCATTTTGCTCTGTTACTTATAAGCAAGTTCTTTTTTTATTTCTTAGCTACATAAAAAATTTTTTTTTCTTTCTGCACAAATACAAACTAAATATATGTATGAAGACAGGTGTACTGCACAGTAAGATGAAGCATATAGCATAATAGAATACAGTGTAATAGACAAAATAATCATGACCTTTCTCTGTAATTATTAAATTCAAAACAATTCCCCTAAAATTGGTAATCATGCAATCTGGCAAAGAAATGAACTTTCCAATAAAAATTCTGAATGTTAAAATTTTCCCTAACAAACAAAATGTGGCTAGAGAGTGTAGTTTTTGTTATTCAACTATTCCATGTTAATCAAGCATTTTAGTCTCCCCACCTCAAAATCTACATCCTAAGAGCTACCTAGGAGGTTTGTAATATCAACCCCATAATTTTTCCTTCGAAGAGATCTGCAGCCTCAGCTTATGAGAAACGCAGTCTGTTCACCCTAGGAGAATATAAGTCATAACGTTTGTTTTGGAAATCTATTTTACCCAATATTTCTCAATGAAATAAATTGTATAAATGAAATAAAACTGACACCGCAATATTTACTAAATTGCTACTGTCTGCTCTCTGCTTAACACTTGGGCTATCACTGGTTTCTCTTTCTTGTTTCGTTCAGCAAGCAAAAGAGCAAAGAAAGAAGGTTTCTGTGAAGATGCCTTTCAAATATTTTAAAATCAATAGAAATACGGTTATAAAATTTCCAGACTTAGCATGGTTTCCTCCTTACTTGTTATTCCTATGCACTTGTCAGTTTCTCACTGGTCTCTTTTCTTAACAATGCATAGTCTTCAGTTTACCAAATTGTGTGTGTGTGTATGTGTGTGTGTGTGTGTGTGTGTGTGTGTGTGTGTGTGTAGTTCACATATGGAACCAGGGCAAGAAAGTCCAGAGTTGAGGAAGAGATAAAAATTTAAGTAATTCAATCCCATTTAAATTCTATTAATGGTCTAATTTTACAGACATACTGAATGATTTAGAAAACTGTAAAAATAATTGACATTCTTAGTTGAAAATGACCAGCAATGAAAAGGGACTATTTAAAGATGAATGCAGTTAGAAAAAAGACTGTTTTTAAAAAAATATCAAGCGTATACATAAAAGGAAACAAAGATATTCTCAGGACCCAGCATAAGTTCCTTGCAGTCCGTGGCATCACACAGTCAGACTCTTGCACTGACAATGAAAAAAACTAGATTCCACCCACATCTCATTCCCACTTTTCAGGCGAGCTGTGAGTCAGTATACTTCGGGCCTCATGCAGAGAAAGTCACCTGTACTCTATGGAGACTCTTTGGCTCATGGAGGAGCAGGACTGGTCTGTTTATCAGTGTTTATCTGTTTACTCAGAAAGTCTTGTAAAGGACAGTGTCTCGGATAGGAGGGAAGGTAAAAATGGGATAGAAGGCTCTGAGGGCTCCTTTGGCAATTGGAGGTAGGGAAGGAAGAAGCTAAGCTATAAATAAAAAATATTTCTAGAAATGGTATGTTCATGATGCATTATTAATGATCGTGAAATATATCTCAATATGGAGGGGAGAGTGGCCACATCTCAAGATGGAATGGAGCCAGTATCACAAGACACTTGGTCTAAACACTGCTGACGCTCTTGTGATTTTAGAAGGATGCCAAACACCCCCTAAAGTCAGACAGGGTTTTAAGTGTTCATAAGTTGACTTGATTAAGCACAGAGATGACACTAAAAAACTGATATGCAATAAAGGGATGAACAAACACAGAATCTCAAATTTTTAAACCTAACAACTGTATGAAAATCTAACCTATCGTCATTTTTAAAATGTCATTGTATCTTAAAACCTCTGTCTTAAAACCTTAAAAACAAGTCTCATTAACTACAGAGTTGGGAAAGTACCGTAGCTTGAGGTTATGAAACTGAAAGACTCCTGACTTACTATTCTCTGTTAACGCATCCTGGGGCTCAAAAATATGTGCCTCTTCCCATTTTACCTGGAGTCCAAATATGGATCCAAATAGTATTTAGCCACTTTATTACAAACACAAATCCTACATACGGAGCTACTGTGTGATGTTATTGCAATTATAGGCATAATGCAGATATGGTTCAAGAGGACCAAAACAAGTGACAGATGCTCACAGACTTAAGACTTAAGAATGTAGTTGCACTTTGAAGGGCGCATTTGTGGTACATTCATGAGCATTCCGAAAACTTGCTAGGAAGTCACAAAGAAGGAAGAGAATTAGCAAGTTAATATACTCTTTTCCTATTTCTCGTTCTCTCTCCCCTTCCTCCCTCCCTTCCTCCCCATTTCCTTCCTTCCCTCCCTCCCTTTTCCTTCCTTCCTTCCTTCCTTCCTTCCTTCCTTCCTATCTGGGTGGGAGATTTAGTCCTGCTGCCTGAATCCGAGAGTCTCTCACACTGCTCATCTCAACAATCAATTTTTACTGGTGTGGAAGATAATAATGGTAATAACACTACAGAAAAAAACTACCATGACCCTATAACTATAACTTATTACAGTCTTTTAAAAAATAACTGTAGTGTATGGAGCTTTTTCATTTCTTGAAGTAGAAACAGAGCTGACAACTGGAGCCTCTGAGGCTGTCCACATATCTCCTGAATTCATGCAAGAAGCCGATTTGCTCACAAAGGAAAACAGCTTTGAATATGGGCCACATGGATGAGAAAAGCGACCCAACACCAGACATTTGAGGACAGTCATCTTCTGGCCTACCTGTCTTCTTGCACCAAATGCCAGCAAAAAGCTCTCAGTGTGACACACTAGCACTCTATCATCCTACACCAAGCAAAGTCAGATTCTTGGCCAGTTAAAGTGATGCTCTTATGTAGTAAATCGTCGGTATTCCCAATAGGACAGTCCTCTGAGGGTGCTTCTGCTACTGAAATTTCAAAGATCTCTGTTCACCTGAGTGACGATCATAAATTAGGTTTCCCACAAAGCCCAATTTGTTCTTCTATTGCATTTATAAGAGAGGATGCAAAGTATAAAGCTTTATTTCATCCTGGTGCACAGATTTCCACGTGCTTACCAAGAACTCACCTGGCTTCTACATTATGTGAAAGGATTGCCCTTATAAGACAAATTATATTCTAGACACTCTCAAATGAAGTGGATTCACTAAGCAC
Organism: Tarsius wallacei; assembly: GCA_963574415.1. NCBI lineage: Eukaryota > Metazoa > Chordata > Mammalia > Primates > Tarsiidae > Tarsius > Tarsius wallacei. The sequence continues at coordinate 18,818 of CAUYQG010190983.1, read as the reverse complement.
ACAGTTTATCTTTGGATCTGGAAACCTTCCTTAAAGCATGACTGTGCAACAAAAGAGTTTTAATGCCACTCCACTCTGTAATGCACTGCATACTAACAAGATTTATATACATTACCGGTGCTGTTAAGGAAACTTAAATGACTTGCAGTTTCTCTAGATGAGATTTTTAAAAATCTTAAAAAGGGTGTGCAGCATACAAATGAAATCAGATTACATTAGAAGTTGTTTAAAAGTACAAACATAAAACTGCTTGTGTTCCAGCCATGGAAACACCGCAAAGATATGTTTTACTTCTCTTAGACAGCCATTCTACAGCCACCGAACATAAACAACCATAAAGTTACAGCTGCTTTTAAAATGTCACTTAGGGACAAACTATATAGATGGGAAATTAGATAGTACTGAAGGGTTTTGGAAGAGGACCAGCCCTGTACTCTGAACTCCTAGCTCTGCATTCATGAGAAAGAATAAAATATCTCTTATCACTAATCATATGTTTTCATATGCCTACAATGTGATCCAAATAAACTTATTCAATTCAGAATGATTAACAAATGCTTTCCAAATACTCTTAAAAATGGAGTCTAGGGCAACCCCTTTGGGTCCCCTCCCACTGTGGGAGCTTTTCTGTCCTCTTAATAAATCTTGCTTTCAAAAAAAAAAAAAGGAGTCTAGTTCTATTGCTTAGAAATTGAGAAAAACGTGGTAGGCAAGGTTTGGGGAATAATTAAAATTTTAGATGCCAGAATATCCACAATTTTTAAAAAATGAGAGATGACAAAACGTGCTGCAAAAATGACTCAAATTGGGATTTCCAGTTAAATATGCTAAGACAGGCAATATACTTCTAGTAGGCTGAATAAAATGTAGAATAACCTATATTTAAAAAGCATATAATGATGTCAGATCTTTAAGCTTCCAAGCAGAGGATTTGCAATAAAATGAAATCATTAGGCAAAGAGTGGTCACTGTTATGATAAGAAAAAACCCCCTCAAAATTCTCATATCTATTATTATATTAGAATAGTTCACTTTCTTCTCTACATAATAACACTGGGCATTAAAGAGCCATTTATGCATACCTTATTATTATTTATGAAATTACAAATACACACGGTGTCTGATAACTCATCTCTCTGTATTAAGTAGGAACATACATTGTTTTTTAAAATGTCTGCCTGTACAATGTGCTAGGTAACAGCTTTCCATAGCGTAATCATGAATGCATTATATAACGTGCTTTATAAGAAGTTATTAAGGATTATGACTATAGCAACATACTCCTAATATAAATATGAATAAAGCATTTAGGAATGGTATTTTCACTTAGATTGTTACCTATATAATTTGCAGCAATACAATTATCATAGGAGAAGACATACCACATTTATAGAAAAAGCCGTTTCCACGAGTGTTAGCAAAAATCCTATAACGTAGATGTTTTTCTAGCAATTTTGCAAAACCCATGTCTTTAAAAACATGAGAAGAATCCACAATGCCACCTACAGTATTCTCGACAGTAATCTTGCCTTGGCAGGAAAAAAATGTCAGCTTTATTTGAAAAGCCAGGTGCATGTAAATTTCTAAACTGCAAGTAGGTGGCAGTGGAGACATTTCTGGATGATTTTTCTCAGTTGGAAATGTAAAAGGAAGAAAAATCCTCCTTAAAAACAAGTTACAAACATACTAAAATAAATAATGTCCTGAAACGTAACCTTCCATAGCAGATCACCATTAAGAGCTAATAAAATATTTGTCTTTAGGGACTAAAATCCCACCAATCCCTTAATGAAGACATCCGTAGCATGAAAAGTGAGTGGCATGGATGACAGAATTAGAAAAAAAAAAAAAAAAAATGGAAAGGGAGAAGGGCCGGACAATTGTTTCCCACAAACCTAACAGTAAGAATTAGGAATTTGATGTGGATAAGAAACTCCAAGGCTAGCAGATGAAACGCATAAATTTAAAACTAGTAAGTTGGCATTTTACTAAGTTAGCATTTAAAAAGCCATTAAGAAATCTCCTGTTTGACTGTAAATGTAAGAGGACGGCAGATGAGTTCATTAGGATCTGGTCTTTAATGAAGAATATCAATTGAGTCCATCAAAAAACTGTGTACAACAAGAGGCTATTAAACAATGTAGACATATTTAAAGTGTGCTTAACTCTAAACAAACACTAGAAACATTAGAATAAAACCACCTGAATTGTCTTTCAAGGTTAATGAGTCGGCAGTTAGATTCATTCCTTCTTAAATTTACCTGCAAAGACAAGCAGGGTCATTAAGTTGTATTACCAGTTCAATCTAATTGATTTGACTCCTGGACATCATATTAAAAACTGGAAAGTGCCCAAGAACACACTCTGGGTGTGTGTGTATGTTCGTGTGTGTTCGTGTGTGTGTGTGTGTGTGTGTGTGTGTGTGTGTGTGAATAAAGATGGAAAGAAACAAGTAAATGGATTGTAAGAGGGAAAAAAAGGAAGGTAGTGTCTTTATTCATATCAGAATCACCATGTGGAAAGAAAGGAAGGTAAGCGTCCAGATCAAAGCTTTTACACACCACGGTTACCTCAAGTCAGCTTTTTTCCTTGCCTTAATTGGTTAACCACACAGCGCGCACAGCAAAGGCAACCAAGTAGTCAAGCGATGCAGGAAGCCTAGTGAAAACAAATGCCACATTCTCAATACTACTGTTGCCCTGCCTGAAACATTCTTCTATTCATCTGTTAGGATTCAATTCAAAATCCAGGTACTCAAAAATGTCTTTCAGAATCGCTGCTATGAAATTAATCTCTCCCTCTCCTACAGTTGTTTTGTAAAATTTATATTATAGCAATTATCACATTTTAGTGTGAGAATTATTATACCTGTGTTTGAGTACGAGTGACCCTCAAATTTGCTAGTCCCAGGAAGGCAGGGGCCATTCCTTGAAAATTTTTGATACCACACTCTCCAACGAGAAAATGCCTTGTGTGCGTTTATCTGAATTAGTTGAAAGGATTATTTAAAGGCATCTCTCAAAATACGACACGTTTCCATATTGTGGATAGTAAGAGACCAAGACAAAGGTGGCATGCCTGTGGCTCACTCTGAATAGAGCCTCATAAAGCCTTAAAAAGAAAGGTGGTATCAACCTTTACCCTTCCCTTATATACACACGGGAGTCCTTGGGAGCTGCAGGTTTGGTCAGGCTGCTAAGAACGCAGGCCTGAAACTCATTAGTGAACTGGCCTCCTGGAAACAGTAGGGGGCGCTTTACAGCTGAGGATCCCAATGGAGGATGCGCTCATGGACTGTGTGATGGGCGGAGCCTGCAGAAAACACAATCATTGTCCTGGTGACCTTCTAAATGGAAGCAGCAGGGGGCATAAGTCAGGCCTGGCAGCAGTGTCCGGCGGCATGGGGGGAAAAAACCTGAAAACTCCAAAAGCAAGGGCCATCCTGAACCCAGAATTCTCAATTTAAGGGAAATTTCTTATGCTGAATTAATAGAGTTTATTACTTAGGTTTCCCTCATCAAAAGAGATCTGGTGTGGTTCTTCTCTGCCCCTTCTGTTTCTCCCTCCCTAATGGCATTAGAGGTTACTTTTGCTTTATGGTGGGGAGAAAAACCCACATACACAATGAAAGAATATTGAAAACGTTCTGTAAAAGCTCCCCTGAGAGAGAAAAATCTCTGGAAGTCATTCTTCCTCTCAGAAAGGCACCGGATCAATTTCATTCTTCTCCAGATAGTGCATAAAACTCAGCTCCTGGCTATGTAAGTACAACCAAGTTTCAGTGAGGCTTCATTCTTGCTGCTGAAGACCTGCAACTTTTAACTGCCTGAAATACTGAACATATTGAGACATGAATGCTGCAAATAGCTAAAAACATTAGAAATGTAGTTACCTAACCTACAAAGAAAATGGAGGGCCCAGCGGGCGCAGTGGCTGGAGCCTGTAATCCCAGCACTTAGGGAGGCCCAGGTGAGACGACTGCCTGAGCCAGGGGTTCGAGACCAGCCTGGGCAACTTGGTGAGACCTCATCTCTACAATAAATCAAAAAATTAGCCAGGCGTGGAAGCACGTGCCTGTGGTTTCGGCTACTTGGAAGGCTGAGGCCGGAGGATCTACGGAGCCCAGCAGGTCAATGCTGGGGTGGCCATGAGTGTGCCACTGCACTCCAGCCTGGGTGACGGAGTAAGACTCCAACTCAAAAAAGAAAAGAAAAGAAAATGGAGGGCCCACCTGAAGTGTCAGAGTCTCTCACACTGGCCGGTGGGAATCACTCATCTGCTGGAGGTTCCCCCATCAGGAGCATATTTAAAAGGAAGGAATCACTGTCTGAGTTTGGCCTCAAAGCTGTACATTTCAAGAGTCTTACTAGATAATAAAGAGATAATAAAAGTGACCTGGATAAAGGCATATATTAAAATTGAACGAAGATGCATTTTTAAGAAAGACCGAAAACTCTGAGAGCATGGCTTCAGAATAAAAACAACATACATACTTTCAGTTAGATAACTGCAGTTTTGGATTACCTTAATCCACAAAATTGTGTCATTCATTCACTATATTGGGCAACAGTGACGTTATATTTTACTATAAAGTATTATAGTATATTCCTGTTTGATGAGTAAAGACTTGAACAATGAAAAGAAACAATGTATGGTGTAATCTTATCGCATAAAGATTTGATTTTCCTATTCTATTGTACATTTAAAATTTCTTACCCTGTTAAAAAGGCCATAAAACAGATTTTGTGAACATATGTTTTATGAGTCAATGCCAAAATAAGAGTGGTAAATCCCTCAATCACAGACATAATCTTCAGAAGTCAACACTTAATTATTTAGTCTGTGGATTTTCCAGGCTTTCCTGCCCCTCCTCCTTTTCCATGCTGAAATATTTCACTGCACACAAACACTTATTTTACACAGCAAGCAGACAAAAGAAATACAAGAAATGAAACTCGGCCGGGTGCGATGGCTCAAGTCTGTAATCCTAGCACTTTGGGAGGCTGAGGCGAGAGAATTGCCTAAACTCAAGGGTTCGACACCAGTCTGGGCAACTTGGTGAGACCTCATCTCCACAATAAATCAAAATAGAAGCTGGGCGTGGTAGCACATGCCTGTAGTTCCAGCTACTTGGAAAGCTGAGGCAGAAGGATCGCCTCAGCCCAGCAGGTCCAGGCTGCTGTGGCCGCACTGCACTTCTGCCTGGGCGACAGAGTGAGACTCCGACTCAAAAAAAAAAAAAGAAACTCAAAGTGGATGATTTGGGTACTTCGAACTTCACTTTGAAATGTTGTGGGCAAGGAAAAAAAGTTGAAGCAAAAGATAATCAAGGATTGGTATAACTTAAGACTAGCTTTCGTTTCAAAACAATATTTTATGTGCAACAATTATTTTTGAATGCCTTAAAAAAAGTTTTGGTCAGTTAATTATAGTTACGATGTTTCAAATGAACACACTAAATAGATTTTTCACCTCAAAATTCTACCTACTTTAAAGCATTTAAGTTTTACTTAATACTGACTTTTAGATTAATTCTTCAGTAAACAAAATAAGACCTTGTCATTAACTACCAGCAGGTGGTGGTATTCACAAATAGGGTACAAGAACTACTGAACAGGCTATGAATATAACCAATCTGTGCTTCAGATTTATGGATTATGAATTTTAAAACATTTTTAATGGAGTTGTCAGCACTCTGAGACCACTTCCATTCCCATCTGTTCCATATGAATGTAGAATCTTGGAAGTCACCTTAAAATATGTGTCTGTAGAAGGTTTTACACTTAAAAACACTGGGTCTCTATAAAAGCAGAGAAAATATTTTCTGTTTTTAAATATTTAAAATTTCTGTATAAAGAAGCACAAATATGCAGACTCTTCCAATATTTTGGGAGCGTCTAGGTTTAGACTCTGGTCTATTGTCTATCCAGGGCAGACATGCATCAAAAGGGAGACTGACTGTATACTTTAGCCAAGCTAACCTGAGCACATGCTGAATGGTGGGTACTGTGCACACACAGTTGCTAGGGAGAAAATATGTCTGTTCTTGTCTCCAAAAATCAAACTCCCAGGTTTCAGAGGATACAGAAGCAACAAGAGGCGGTGAACTCCAGTCATCGAGTTAACAGCTTCAGGGGCTTTAGGAACAGACTGAAATTATTTGGTTTTGACCGCCAGATGACCTCCATTGCTGCCCAGTCTGATGGACAGTCGGACCATTAGTTCTTTTAACACACATTCTTTTCCTGAAACACAGACACCACTCTGCGTTCGCACAGAGCAAGAGAGGACAGCAAACGAGAGTGTTTGAAAGGGAGAGACAGAGCCGTACATCCGCAGAGAACCTTCTAAACCGGCCGCAACCCTTCCACTGGTCTAGGGCCTGGGGCTAGATGAATTCATTCCACAGAGATAACAGATCACTTCTCTCTAAAAAAAAAAAAAAATCCAACTTAAAAATCTCACCCTAGATTACAATTAGGCAAGATTACATCTAATGTATAACTAAAAAAAAACCTAGGAATGCTTAAGACTGATTTTTTTGTATTTTCTAAAGCATTTGATTTCTAGCTTAAAAATCAGCAATACTATTTTTTAAAAACTTAGATCAGAAATAAAAAAGGCCTCACTATGTTCCACCTAATGTTAGTTCGAGCTTAATGCAAAATCATGTCTCACTATATATTACTCAGTTCTTTATAATTCATTTAATGAGTATAGGTCCCAGGCTACATTACTGTGGTGTATGAGATCCAAAATACATTTTATTTGTTGTTTTCTTTGATATTCATGTATTTTGATGTGTGAATAAAAAATAACTTTGGTCTTATTATTCTTGTAAAGCAAATCAGGAGCTAAGCTTTGCTCTCAAACAACCTATTAATCCAAAGCAAAACTGAAAAGCACAAAGAGTGTATTCCAAAGAGATCCATAAAGATACTGAACTTTTCCAGGAGGAGGGAGAGAAAAGGGAGTAAAAAAAGGGAAGTTCAGTAGAGGATAACATTTTCTGTGGATGAATCATTTTTGAAATAAAGCAAAATTTAAACTTAGACATTTCATTAAACCGACAAAACACACACACACACACACACACACACACACACACACAAGCCCTCCATCTCCATTTTCTTGTGGCTGTGGCTGACAGCACTGTGCTTGTCCCCAGCCGCTTCTGATCTTCCTCTTGGGAGAAGTGATGAGCTATGCTGCCGTAAACGAGGAAACATCTGTTTGACTTTCCGAAGCTGGCATAGGGAGCTGAAGTCTGAATCACAAATGCCACTTTCACAAACAGGTCTCCCACAGGAACCTTGCTAAAAACATGGCTCTTCTGGGGTGAACCACAGCTCCGGTGAGTGATGGGGAAAGCGGCCCTCCTTTCCAGCTATTTAAAACAATACACAATTTTTATGGATTTGTCTGTGGTGAGATTTAATGAATCCCAATCTGTTAAAGAGAAAAAGTACCTGGATTCAGTTTTAATTTGGAAAGTTAGTCCATACTGAAGCCCTAAAGACTCTAAAACTGGGGAGTCTTTTATTAGTAGGAAAGCTATGAAACTGTGATGTGTGGTTGCCGTGTACTCAGAAAAGACACACACAACCTCAAATTATTTTTTAAGCAGGTTGACATAGTAGCTACAGGTCAGCTCACAGTTTTCATATTTTATTTTATCCTAGTAGTGTCGCCATCAGCAAAGTAAATAACTCAGAAACACCACTCTGGCTACAAGTGTGTCTAACACACCTGGACTGTAACCTTTTCACTCTCCCCCGCCGCCAAACTGGGGAGAGAGCACCTTTGGGAGTTGCGTCTGTCCAAAGGCAAACTCCTGTGGCTGGTGGACCATGGACCTGGCCACGCTCCAGATGCCCCTTCTAGAAGAATCTTCCCATCTGCACATCTTTTTAGATTGTCCAAGTTTTCAGTCAAACTTATTTTTTAAACCTCTTTTCTTTAGTTTCGTGAGTTTTCTCTTTATGAAGAATGACTGCTTGCTGCTTGATTCCTCTCTTGGGATATTTACTCATCTCTCTCCTGAACAGGCCTCTCATTTCCTTGTCAGCACTTGGTTTGGCTGACATCATGGTATGATTATTAACCTGTGAGTGAGCTGGAAATAGTTTAGGGACAATCTAAAAGAAAATGAAATAAAAGCCAACCTAGTCTATTCAGCTGAAGTATTTACCTAAAGTAACAGATTTTTATAAGCTTATAATCAGATAGGTCTCAGTGTAAATTGATAGACCGGTGCAAACATCGTGCTGCATATTTTTAGTTCAAAGGCAGAGACGTTTGTGTCAGAAGAGTTTCTACCTATCAGAACAGATGGGTGGTTGCTGCCTGTAAAATACTAGTTATACTCTGGACCTCAAAAAATACAGCATTGAAACTATTTGTGTAAGAAATCAAGTCCGTAGCTAGAAAGTAACTTAATTTTAGAAATTCTGGTGTCCTTTTCTTATCCCTTGTTCTCTTTCTCTTTTTTGAAACTCCAAAATAATATTTCTACCTTACAATAGGTAGAGAGAATTCTTAGGTGAATAAAGTAGAAATGTTCAAATATACCTGAAATTGTCTTTCTGTGAATAGATTAACACCAAACGCATAATGCTTTCGCTGCTCTAAGGAAAGTCCTTAAAGAATACAGCAGATGACGGAATGAGCGCATAGAATAGTATTTTATCATGAAAATATGGGATGCAGGGCAAATAACTGTTTTTCTCAAATTTGTTTTCCACAACCTATTCGTGCTCCAACATTTAGGATCATCTTGAGTTACATTTCCAACTTCCGAATCATGAACACTGGTAAACCTTCCCAGCTTAAAGTGGCCTTAGAGAAAAAAAAAAAATTAGATACTTCTCAACATATATGATTTAACCTAAATAACGCCTCAAGTTTACTTCATTTTCACAAGAAAAAAAGATGAGCAAAAGGAACAGTAGTTAGAGAATTCTTCCAAAATCAATTTTAATTAAACACACATACACTTTAACGTTGAACATGCCTGTTTAATCAATGATTTTGGCTCTAAGGTGACACAAGCAGCATTTACACTTAGAATTACCACTTTGCACTAATAGACACTCTACACATAAGTCCCTAAGGTCAACACCTGAATATTGCCCTCTATTAATCATTAATACCTTAGAAAATCATACTTTTCTAAACCCACTTATTTTTCTAAAGAAAATATAAACACTGGCTTAGTTTAATTTGCTACTATTAAAATGATTGGTGGTTAATTTAATATCAATTAATTTAATACTAGATTGCTTACAGAATTACTTCCTATATTTCTATTCTTTCACCATTTGGTCTTAAGTATTGAGTCATAGGAGAGGTTTAGGAACTCCCATAGGAAGGGTAATTATGGAACCAAAGGCGGGGAAGGCTGACAGAATAGATATCAACAGATAAATGGAGGGAAGGGAGGGATGGAAAGGCACACCGTTCCTTGAGCGATTACACAGAGGCTGTTTTTAGGAACCTCCACACTAATACTTCATCTATGTATTATTATGCTCATTTTACAGATGAGAAAAACTAAAATCAGAGAATTTAAATGACTTCCCTGAGATCATACAGGTAGTTAACGTCATCGTTCATTCTACAGTTTGGAATGCTTTACAAAACGAATCTCATAAGATCCTTGAAAGACACACATAACACTCTAGAGTTTCAAAAAAGAAAACTTGAAGGTTTACATCTCCAATGTAATATAATAAGCCAATTACAAAAACGGGAAGAAGATGCAAGGTATGTCAGTCCTGGACAACCTAACAACTTAGCAACTAACACCCAGAGCAGTGGACTGAAATAATATGACAAAAGACTATTAAAAAAACCCCACTGAACCTGTATTACATATTGTGCTTAACAGTCAAAAGCTCTAAATGACAGTTGTCTAATATGTGAATACAGGCAGTCCCTGACTTACAAACCCCCGACTTACCACATGTAATGTAATCCATTGCTGCCACAGCCTACAGAGAGTCTCTGTGGAAAATACTTGGAAGACGGAAACCAATTTGTTGGTACAAAGTGGAGAGAGCCAAGTTAATTTTTAACCTTAGTGTTATTCAAACTAAAACCACAATGAGATTTTAAGGTATTTGATAAAACAATTCTAGAACTTACAGAAAAAATAAAAAGGGGAAAACAGCATTTTGAAATTTAAAAAAAGTAATGGCTAACTAACAACATTAAAACATTATAAAGCTATAAGTCCTAAAACTGCTGCAAAAATAGAATAGAACAGAATAAGTAGTTCATTTTGGATGTAATACATTAATATAAAATAAATAAGGCTACCACAAGTAAAAGAGGGTGATTCAATAAATGATCTGGAGAAAAGCAGTAATTTGGAATAAAATAAGTTTAGATTCTCGTCTCACACTAATCAAGATAAATTTCACCTGAGCTAAAGATAAATATATGGAATTCAAATTGTTGAAAAACAAGAAGAGAACTGACTGTTTAATAAATCTCCAGGGAAAAAAGTGACCTCTAAATTAGAAGTGATAAAATAAGGAACTAAATATGATCATATTAACAAAATAAAACAAAACATAACTTCTCTGTGTAACAACTATCAGTCTATAACAGGACCAGAGAATGTGGCTTAATTGCAAAGAGCTTCAGGAAGCTGACCCTGAGGATATGTATTTCCAGGCAGAATTAACCTGCTATGTGGTCAATGTTTTTGTCTAAAATTACCTTAACCTACATTGTCCAATTATTGTGCTTCATCGTTCTTCTATCTTGAATGCCACTAGATTCATTTATTTTTATTTTCTATTTTTTTGAGTTGGAGTCTCACTCTGTTGCCCAGGCTGGAGTGCAGTGGCACACTCCTTCCAAGTAGCTGGAACTACAGGCATGTGCTACCATGCCTGGTTAATTTTTTGATTTATTGTAGAGATGAGGTCTCCTCGCCAAGTTGCCCAGGCTGTTCTTGAACTTGTGGGCTCAGGCAATCCTCTCACCTTGGCCTCCCAAAGTGCTGGGATTACAGGTTTGAGCCACCGCGCCTGGCCTTATTTATGTTTTGAGAACATGAATATGCTTTGAAGGATAATGGAGATGCCGATCACTTAGAAACTGGCACAAATTAATTTAATCAGCTTGGTTTTTTTCCACATCTAGCTGAGATAAACTACACTAAGATAAAGAGAATTGTTATTTGGTGGAGAAGGAAAGCAAGTGATTTGCGGGCTTGGCACGCTTTTTATTATTATTAAAAAAAAGAAAACAACTTTATTTTATTTTCTGAGTCCTACAATACTAGAAGCATAGAGCAAACTTTTAAACAATACAGAAAACATAAATAAAAATCATTTAAAAATCTCAACATTTCAGATATGTCCTTTGCATATATGCACATATATACCTAATTTTAGCAAAATCAAGAAAGTCTTTAATGCTGTTTTATAACACACTTGTTCACCTTCTAAAAGGTCAAGCCTATTTGTCCCAAAAAAGTAGATTGTAATTATACTGTGTTTATGACATACTGTGCATGATTTGAATATGTCATTATTTATTTAACAAACATCCCACAGATGGACACTTAGGTTGTTTTCAAGTTTTTTACTATAATGATTAACGCTGGAGTTTAATTTTTGTACAAATGAATTTAGAAATGCTTTTAAGGTAATGCAGGTATAAGGAGGGTGCATGGGCATAAGGTAGACTTGAGCAGTAGAAGAGCAGAAGAGAGGTGCCTAGGGAGGAGGGAAGCATGTGAAGAAAAGTGTTCTTCTGGCCGGGCTCGGTGGCTCAGCCTGTAATCCCAGCACTTTGGGAGGCCAAGGCGAGAGGACTGCCTGAGCCCGCGGGTTTGAGACCCGCCCAGGCAACTTGGCAAGACCTCGTCTCTACAATAAATCAAAAATTAGCCAGGCATGGTAGCGCGTGCCTGTAGTTCCAGCTACTTGGAAGGCTGAGGTGGAAGGATCGCCGGAGCCCGGCAGGTCGAGGCTGAGGTGGCCAGGAGCGTGCCGCTGCACTCCAGTCTGGGCGACAGAGTGAGACTCCAAGTCAAAAAAAGAAAGAAAGAAAAGCGTTCGTCTTTGTCTTGCTTTTTTTTCTTTTTTACATTTCCTAAGGCTGGCTCTTTGCCTGAGAAATAGGAAGAAACTTCTTCTATTACATATCTCTCTATTTTTAAGCTCCAGAAAATAGGCTAGTGACTTATAATTAGCCACATCATAAATTGCATACACCTTTGTGAGCTGGCCTGAGGCTCTAAACATTATTTATACTATTTCTTTTCCTTTCCTTTTTTTTTTTTTTTTTGAGTTGGAGTTTCACTCTGTCATCCAGGCTGGAGTGCAGTGGCATAGTCAAGGCTATCGCAGCCTCCATCTTTTGGGCTCAGGTGATCCTTCCACCCTAGCCTTCCAAGTAGCTGGAACTTCAGGTGTGCGCCACCATGCCTGGCTAATTTTTTGATTTTTATTGTAGAGATGAGGTGTCACCAAGTTGCCCAGGCTGGCCTCAAACCCCTGGGCTGAGGCAGTCCTCTTACCTCTACCTCCCAAAGTGCTGGGATTACAGGCATAAGCTACTGTGTCCGGTTTATTTCTAAAAAAAAAATTAGTATGAGTACCTACGGTTTGTAAATTGGGAAATACATATACATATTCAACAAAATAGCAATAGTCACTCAACAAAATCTGACTGTGATACCAATATTATTATTATTATTTTTTTGAGTCGAAGTCTCACTCTGTTGCCCAGGCTGGAGTGCAGTAGCACACTCACGGCCACCCCAGCGTCAACCTGCTGGGCTCCAGCAATCCTTCCACCTTCCAAGTAGCCAGAACTACAGGCGCGCGCTACCACGCTCTGCTAATTGTTGATTTATTGTAGAGACGAGGTCTCGCCATGTGGCTCAGGCTGGTCTTGAACCCTTGAGCTCAGGTAATCCTCGTGCCTTGGCCTCCCAAAATGCCAGGATTACATGTGTGAGTCACTGTGCCCAGCCTTCATCACTCTTTAGTTCCAATTCCTTCTCCCCTTCTGCATTACCTCTACTAGATATTCTTAAATGTTAGTTTGCATAACTGTTGCCTGTGGCTTGTTAATCATGCACACTCAGCCCCTTTGTGTTAATGTTCTGCTTCACTAAGTTGAGCATAGACCTGAAGAATTTCCATGCTTAATAAGAACGCTGGTGATTTTCATCTCCATCTATTCATCCCTTTTTCAGTCCTGTTTCCAAAGAGGAAGGCTCCATTCCCTTCCACGCCCAACCATTCAACCTTGCTACAGTGGCCATCACCTCCTTCCTTCTCCTAGATAATGCTCCATCATCTATCTCTCCTCTGTCTTACATTTCCAATCTCCCCTCCTCCACAAACTCTTCTGCTAGAAAAGGCTCTGTTTCCTCTCAACTCCAAATCCCCTTATGGCTGTTTCATTCCCTTTCACTTCACCAGACTTCCAGTTAAAACAATTTACACTTCTGCTTCCACCTGTCACCTCCCATTAGTTCCTTAACAAAAGGATTTTGGCTCCCACCTGTAAAGCGACTCCTAATTTGTTTTTTCCAAATGTACCCAGCAACCCACTAATTGCCAATCCCAATGACCTCTTTTCAATCCCCATTCTCTCTGATCTCCCTGCAGTATTAAATATGGCTGATCCCCTCCTTGAAATTACTTTCTCCCTGGGTTCTCTTCCTCTCTCTCTGATGTCCTTAAAGGCATCTTTTCTAGCTCCTCTGTCTGCTTCATCACATCTTGACATCTCCTAGTGTATGATCTCTGGCCCTCTTGTTTTCTTCCTTTATAATCTCTCCCTGGTCGGCCTATCTCTTGGGCTTTAACTCTCAGCTTTAACACAAGGAATCTTAAATCTATCTTCATCTCTGAAAAGCCTTTCATTTGAAGTTTTAAACTTGTAGTTCCAAATTCCCAGTGTACGAATTCTTGAACTTGAATGATGAGTTTGGCTCTGGACATTGTTGGGTCAGGATTCTCAGTGGCAAGGCAGATACTGACTCAAGGCCAGAATCAGAGGAGCTCCTGAGGGCCAGGGGACAGGAACCACAATTACAGTGATTGTTGCTGCTGCTATGAATATCATCACCAGTTGTCCTTGCATCTTTGTATCACTTGATCGAGATTCAAAGACTTCAAGGAGGAAGTGTCCATGTTGCTGAGCCCAAATCACGTGGTTGGACCCCAGAAATACCAGAGTTGGTTGAAGAAGGACGTGGTAGTCGAAGGGGACCACCATATCTTCTTAATCCCACATATAATAGGAGAGAACACCAAAGGGGATCAGAGAATTTATATGAAGGGGAAGAGGTCAACTGAAGATGACCCAAACAATGAAACATGCCCACCACAAGATACTAAGGTTGATTGGTCTCCAATGTCTTACAAAATAAAGTCTAAGCGATTAATGGTGGGTGATGGGAGGAGTAATATCTATATTCTTCACAACCAACACTAACCTACCTCCCCAGTCACCCCCCCTAAATTTTCTCCAACACGCCAAGTGTTTGCATACAACTTGCCTTTGTTTCCTGCTATTTTCTCTTTCTAGGTAATTCTGCTTTCCTTCGTTAATTGGTTAAATCTTACTTATCCTTGAATATTCAGCCAAATGTCACTTTCTCTGTGAAGTCTTCTCTGATTCCTTTGGGGAGAACCAATCATTTATTTTGTTATCCCTCCACTTAGCACTTTGCTTAAAACACTCATCTATCTTAATGACTATGGTTAGCTGTACACATCTGTTTTCCATTGGATTATTAGTTCCTTGAAGGCAGGGACTGGGTCTTATTCATCTTTATATCTTTGGAGGCTACATCAGTAAGGAAGAATTAGGAAGCAGCAAAGGTGATGTTGTTATAACTTATGGTTTACATTTTTCAGCTTAATTTCTTTTGTTCTATACACGGCACTTTCCTAATCATTTCAAATGAATCAGTCTACAGAGTTCTAGGTCAACTTCATCCTGGGTCAGGTACCCTTTCTTATTTCTTATTCCTTAGCTGAAGGAAGAGGAGAGTAATGTTCCCATTGCTCTTCACCACTGAGGTGTCACCGGTACTTTCAGAGGTCTTACAAGCAATTCAATTTTGCTTAATTGATAAATGTTTCTTTCAGAAGCACAGATTGAGCTAGTTGCATGCATTTCTCTGTGTCTTAGACACTGGACTTAAAACTAAGAGCACTAACATATCTTACGCAATAAGTGCACTGAGATCTTTATGTGACGGACTTTAGACACAGAAGATTATCGCTAACAACAGAAATAGTGTCTGTGGTTATAAATCAGTTTCCTTGTGGTAAAAATACTTCTATGACATGTCTGCAAAATAATATGGTCAATAAGCATCATAGGCATAAAAGGAAACCTAAGTTTCTCCTTTAAGAATATTTCTTTTAAGCCGGGCTCGGTGGCTCAGCCTGTAATCCTGTGCCTTTGGGAGGCTGAGGTGAGTGGATTGCCTGAGCCCGCGGGTTCGAGACCCGCCTGGGCAAGTGAGACCTCATCTCTACAATAAATAAAAAAATTAGCCGGGCGTGGTAGCGCGCGCCTGTAGTTCCAGCTACTTGGAAGGCTGAGGCGGAAGGATCGCCAGAGCCCAGTGGGTCGAGGCTGCGGTGGCCGGGAGCGGCCACTGAACTCCAGTCTGGGCGAAAGATTGTGACTCAAACTCAAAAAAAAAATTAAAAAAAAAAAAAAAAAAGAATATTTCTTTTGCATAATGGAAATTACCTCAATTGCATAATACATTTTTCAAAAATTGAGAGAATGTTTCTGATTTTCCAAAAGTTTTGAAAATAAAGTATAATCAGAAGACTATATTTGTAAGATGAACTGTTATTTAGTTAAACTTATCAAGTGGACATTTAGTAGCAGCTGCAAATTAAAGTTGCATTCTTAGAAAACTAGCTTTTTTTTTTGAGTTGGAGTCTCACTCTGTTGCCCAGACTGGAGTGCAGTGGCCGCTTCCGAGCACCGCAGCCTCAATCTGCTGGGCTCCGGCAATCCTTCCGCCTCAGCCTTCCAAGTAGCTGGAACTACAGGCGTGCACTAGCACGCCTGGCTAATTTTTGATTTATTGTAGAGATGAGGTCTCTCAAGTTGCCCAGGCGGGTCTAGAACCCGCGAGCTCAGGCAATCCACTCACCTCAGCCTCCCAAGGTGTGGGATTACAGGCTGAGCCACCGAGCCCAGCTGAAAACTAGCTATTTCATACCTAATCTGTGCTGTAGGCAAGCCACAAAACCTCAAACTGACAGACCCGCTATCATTTGTGGATAGTATAATTTATCTGTACTGAAATGAAATGCTAAACAAGGTCTGATTACGTGAGAAATATTGGAAGCATTCCTATTTTAGAAAAAGACTCAAATTTTGAAAATGTTGAGTTGCTTTCTGTCTTGGTTGATTTTGACCATATTCTGCAATCAATAGCCTTTTCCATTTCCACTTCCTGGGATATGTTTTAAGAAAATGGAAATCTGAGGATATTCGATTGGTCACTTAAAACAACTAGAAAGACTACTTTTTTCCCCCTCTGAGTTGGAGCCTCACTCTGTTGCCCAGGCTGGAGTGCAGTGGCACGATCATGGGCACCACAGCCTCAAACTGCTGGGCTCAGGCAGAAGGATGTCTAAGTAGTTGTAACTACAGGTGCACGCCACCATGCTTGGTTTTTGATTTATTGTAGAGATGAGGTCTTGCTATGTTACCCAGGATGGTCTCGAACTTCTGGGCTCAGGCAATCCTCTAGCCTCAGCCTCCCAAAGTGCTGGGATTACAAGCATGAGCCACTGCACCCAGCTAGAAAGACTTTTAACCAAGGTCATAGAAAAGTACTCAGTGAAAATAAAAAAGTGCTTAATCAGCTTTATTTGTTTATTTATTTATTTTTTAGAGATAGGGTCTTGCTCTGTTGCTGAGGCTCCCAAGTAACTAGGACTACAGGCATGTGCCACTAAGCCCAGCTAATTTTTTAAGTTTTTGTAGATATGAGAGTCCCATTATGTTGTCCAGACTGGTCTCAAACTCCTGGCCCCAAGTAATCCTCCCACTTCAGCCTCTTAAAGTGCTGGTATTATAGGTGTAAGCCACTCCTCCCCAGCTTCAGCTTTATTTCTCTCTTTTTTTTTTTCTGCATCAGAGTCTCTCACTCTGTCACCCAGGCTGGAGTGCAGTGGCACACTCATGGCCACCACAGCCTCAACTTGCTGGGCTCAGGCAATCCTTCTACCTCAGTCTTCCAAGTAGCTGGAACTACAGGCACGTACCACCACACCTGGCTAATTAATTATTATTATTACTATTTGTTGTAGAGATGAGGTCTTGCCACATTGCCCAGGTCTCTAACCCGTGGGCTCAGGCAATCCTCTCACCTCGGCCTCCCAAAGTGCTGAGATTATAGGTGTAAGCCACCACAACTGACCTAGCTTTATTTCTTCTAAGATAACTTATCAAAAGTTAATGGTTATTACAAAGTAACCTCAATGGTGTGGGAAACTCTTAAGCATCTTTTTCATACTCTAAAGAAGAATTATGCTTTGGGTTTGTATTATATTCTTAAAATATTTTCTAGCATGAAAAATCTAACTGATAATTATACACACATGCTTCTATTTATCCTTCCAGATATAATACAGTCACTGTCATTATAAAGCCTTCTATGATGTGCCAAACACAAAACTAATCACTCTCTCTTCCCCACTCCCGTTACCTTTTACCATAATCATTTTCTTGTATTTCTCTCCACCATTAGGCATTGAGCTCATCCTGGACAGGAAGAAACTAGACTCTCTGACCTTTTGAAGTCTCAGCACCTGTACCATGCCTGACACACAGCAGACGCTCAATATATGTGAGTTGAATGAGTGGATAACTGAAAAAATAAATTGCACGTATATAATAGTGTATAATCCAACAATAGCTTGAGGGGAGTGATATGAGGGTGGAGGAGAGAAAAGGATGGAATCAAACACTGTCTTCTGGACGTGTTAATGCTGTTGAATCTACCACTAGGGACAACACAAGTCTTTGAAGAATGGCAGCATGTCTGTACCAGAAGAGGCCAAGAGTAAATTCGGGGAGGCCAGTTGGATGATTCGTAATCCAGATGAGAAATGGTAGTGCCTTGGGCCTGGGTGGAGGTGGTGGGGATGGAGAGTAATGGATAGACCAGAGAAACATTTAGGAAGCAAAACTGGTCGCATGCGGTGAGTGAGTGCACACTGGGGTGGGATGAATGAGACAGGAGATCCAAGATAATAGCACTGTTCATCAAGAGAAAGTAGAAAGCGTACAGGTTTTAGGAGGAGCAAACAAAGTTTTAGACACATTGGGTCAGTGCTGCACTCATTACTATGAGGGAGAACTATTCCTATCTGCCCCTCTTAAATACAAGGAGACCTGTGCAGAGATAGTTTACGTTACTTGCCAGCTGACTCCCAGACCTGCCTCCAAAGTCCATGCTGTTAACTCCCAGGCCATATGGCATCATGATCCTTTGTGTAAAAAAAGCACCAGGCCAGGCGTGGTGGCTCAAGTCTGTAATCCCAGCACTCTGGGAGGCCAAGACGAGAGACTTGCCTGAGCCCAGGGGTTTGAGAACAGACTGGGCAACTTGGTGAGAGCTTGTCTCTACAATATATCAAAAAATTAGCTGGGCGTGGTAGTGCATGCCTGTAGTTCCGGCTACTTGGAAGACTGAGGCAGAAGGATCTCCTGAGCCCAGCAGGCTGACACTGGGGGTGGCTGCAAGCATGCTACTGTACTCCAGCCTGGGCAACAGAGTGAGACTCTGACTCAAA
>CAUYQG010190982.1:0-12087 GCA_963574415.1 Tarsius wallacei | reverse complement strand
TTTTGATAGGCAGCAGGGTTGGTTCCATGTTTTTGCTATTGTGAATAGTGCAGCAATAAACATGTGTGCAGATGTATTTCTGGTAGAGTGATTTATGTTCCTCCAGGTATATTACCAGTAATAGGATTACTGCATTGTATGGAAGATCAACTTTTAGTTCTTTTAGGAATCACCACACTGCTTTCCATAGAGGCTGAATTAGCTTACATTCTTACCAACAGTGTAGAAGCATTCCCTTTCTCCACAGCCACACCAGCACCTATTGTTTTTGAATTATCAACGATATGGCTCTGCTTTGAATGCAGTTCTTTGAATTGGCTAGTGAGGGTTCTGCTTATGTATCTCTCCAACCCCCTAAACCAGGTCCAGCTGGAGCATGCTTTCCTTGACAGTATGAGTACAGGAGAATTAAGTGATAGATTAGAACTTAAGCACTATCACTTCCAACTCATTCCAAGGGCCAACCCAAAGTCCAGGAGGCAATGAAGTACACTCTGCCCACGATGAGGCTGTGGGAAGGTATGAATGCAGGGCAGAGGAAAGTATTGAAGGCCATAATTCAACTGTTCATATTTGGCAGAGAGGCCAAAGGGTGATATTTCAGAGAGAAGGGAGTAGTCGTCAGTGTTCAATAAAACGGAGAGGTTATGGGTCATGTAAGATAATTATGAATGCCCAATGGATTTGGCCTCAAGGTGGTATCTGATAAATGAAATTTAACGAAGACTTTGTGTGTGTGTGTGTGTGTGTGTGTGAGTGTAATGATGGAGGTGAGACCCTTAGCTAAAACCAGGATTGAATGGTCAAATTAGGCTCATAGATGTCAAATATCATACTCCATGTCCAGCTTTCCAAATAATCCAGGGATATAAACAATTGAGATGAAAAGACAAAGAAGAGAGGAGTCTGAGACATCCCACATGTGGCATTGGCCCTTCCTTCCTTCGTTGGTTGCATGCTTTTGATTCAGGGTAATGGATGAGTCCTCCAAGTGAGGCAAGTATTACTTCACAATGTAGAGAGTATTTATGTGGATAATTTTATAATGCTGATAACTATACAAGTTACCTGATATTCTCCAGGCAGCCATGCTTCACATGGTTTTAGATCTCTTTATTTTAAGTGATCTATTTATTATAAGTGATCCTTAACCAAGGGCATTCTGCTACGAATTGTATACGAGGGGGAACCCCCCCAAAGGAATTATTTTTTGCAGGGTGGGCCCCTTACAGTTCAGACTTCCCCCACTAGGTAAGTGTTCTAGAAACCCATTGGCATTAGTGTACCGGCTAGTGCTGCTGTGAGAGGCTGCGTTCAGCTTCAGTGAATTTTTTTTTTTTAGATTCTTTCAGTGGTTTTGCCCACTTCATGGTAGTGATTTACGAGAGCACCTGCTCTAACTATGCTGAGTGGTTCAGCAGTTTTTGCCCACCCTATTCACCAGATCTCGCCCTGAGCAACTTTTTTTTTTGGTTTCTCTGGATGAAAAAAGTCCTCATATGAAAGATGTAAAGGAAAAAAAAAATGGCAGAAGCACTAAAAGGCATCCACTTGGATCGATGAGTTTAAAAACTGTTTTGAGTGGTGGAAAAAGTGTCTTGATTGGTGTTCTGGATAAAACAGAGAGGACTTTGAAGGTGACTGAAGTTTAAACATGTAAGAATGAATACACAATTTTTTAAATAAGTAAATTCCATTTTTGGGGGTCCCCCCACTTGTATATAAGTGCTCCTAGTAAATATTGTTAGTTTATTTACCCAAAAGTCCAGCTAAAGAGGAAATTAGACCATGCCACTTGCTTTCTTTTCCTTCCCTAGAGGAAAGAAAACTTGCCCTGTAAGCAAATTTGAGGTGAAGAGTGGGACTGTAAGCCAGATGTCAGATCTTTGAATGATACACTGTGAACTAGAAGTTTATAATGACCGCAGCTAGGAGGGAAAGTGGGTGATGAAATCACACGATGTCCTCCGCATCCTCTGCATTTAAAAAAATATTGGCACTCAACAGGAGCTCTGTAAGTATTTGTCAAATGAACAAATGAGTCTCAGGGTGATGGAATTTTCTGGAAGAGTGTGAGTAGCGGTATGGAGCAATTGGGAGGAAGGAGAATAGTGATCCTCTACCAAATACTGAAGTATTTGCAGGACACAGAATAAAGATTTATTGATTTTAAGAGCCATAGAAGAAGCCACATATCAAGAGAGAGCTGAGTTTCTATAAAGGCGGGAAAGTAATGGATTTAGGATGAGTTTGGGCCCAGCAGGTGTTCCGGAGGGCAGAATGAACGTCTTGGAAGGCAGGAGGCAGCAGGGGACTCAGTCAGGTGTAAGATCACATACTACACTGAGTGTTCAGCAGTTTTTGACTAAAACAGCATGACCCCCTTGCTGTATCCACCCTATTCACCAGTTTTCACCTTGAGCAACTTTTTTTTTGGTTTCCCCGGATGAAAAAAGTCCTCATGTGGAAGATGTAAAGCAAAAAAATAGCAGAAGCACTAAAAGGCATCCAAACTGACGAGTTCAAAAACTGTTTTGAGCAGCAGAGAAAGCATATTGGACAGCGTACTGGCTGTGCAGTAAGAACCAGATTTACGTGCCTGGATCATGTGCTCAAGAATCAACTTTCTGGGGCAAGGTAGCACTGGGGCTTTCATCTTGGAGTCTGACTAATAAAAATGGGACGGCTGCCTTGATAAATTTAATACCATCTTATAGAGAGATTCTGATGATCTTTTCCTGAGTTCCTAATCCTAAGATTTTACTTACCTAAATTGAGAGAAGAACACGTGGTCATGGTTCAGTAGAATAGACTGATTTAGTATTTTGATAATGTCCTTTTATTTAAAGCAAATTATGTCTCTTGTTTTAAAGCAAATACGTTTTCTCTGATCCAAAATGATATAGCCTCAGCTATGCTATACTCAGCCTAATGGGGAAAAAAAAAATCCTTTTCCACACCCACGGATATATCAAAGTGTCCTTATTTACATATTAAAACAACTACTCTTCTGTCTTAGTAACTGTATGTTGCTGGGTGATCAGTGAACCTCTCTGAGCTTCAGTTTCCTTTTTTTAAGAAAAGGGTCTATTGCACTTAACTGATACAATTTAGGGGAGGGATATAAGGAGATTGTAGACACAAAGTAATTAGTGCAGAACCTGACATGTAATTAGTACTTTTCTACCTTTGTTATTTGCTATTTAGCAAATGTGTCCAAGGTCCCCTCAAAGTATTTTCCTTCTCTCTCTCTTTTTTTTTTTTTTTTTTGCAATGGTAGGGGTATGGGACTGAAACATCCTAGAATTGGTGAGTTTGTTCTCAAGTTCAGTTTTATGAAACAATCAGAAGAAAGAGAAAGACACTCATGACAGCAATCCTCAATTTGGGCAATGCTCTCTCTTTTTAGGGATTTAATGGATGGCTTTCTCCACCAATCTAATAACTTTTTGAAGGGACTCACATTTTCAGGGAGAGCGTAAGAAACCCACTGTTCTTTTCTGAAAGCCACAAAGAATATAGTTACTTAATAGGAAGCAGTAATGACCTCCTTCATGTTCTTAATGAAAGAGTATATTTTATATCTATAGGTATCCCTCTTTTACTCTCCATGGCACTTTAAGAGTTGATAAGTGAAATTTGACATTTGGAGACTTTTAAAGGGGAAAAATAGCTATATGTCAATATATCATTGCTTCACACATTATACTGGGTCTATGTACTTTATGAGGATAATAAGCTTTCATCGGCTTCAGGTTACCGATGAGTACATCATATAGTCATTTTCTCCTACTGTTACCTAAGATACATTTGAATTATAGAGTAATTGGCTGCTACTCTTAGCAAAAAATCAGGTTAAAGGCAATTTCATTAAAGTAAGTGGTAGTTATGGACTGCCCCTCTTTTTGCATCTAATGCAGTTGAGGACAATATTAAACTTAATTCAGGTCTTTAAAGGGTACACAGTATTCATGGCACTAACGGCTGTAGTTATTCTGCAACTCCACGTTTCACCCAGTATTGTCCCATAAAAGCATCCTGTTTCACGGATGGTGTGATGCCAAGGCTACCTTTTCTCAGACTTACTTAGGACCCTTAGTGAATGCAGAAAATTTCAAGGAGGTTATATGCAACAAAGTTATAATTACAATAAAGTTGCCATTGGTCCCAAAATGTTGTCTACATTTTTTTGGGAACCAAAGTCAAACAGGTTTCTGTCTCCATTACTTTTCCCAAGCAGCTTTCATAAAAATCCCTAAAGACTGTGATGTTAATAGGTCCAAGGGTAAATGCTAGGCCCTTATCTTACTTCCCAATGCCAGTTAATATAGTTGGTTGTGTCCTTCCTTACTGTCAATCATCTATCTATCTATCTGTCTGTCTATCTGTCTTGTCTGTCTATCTATCTTGTCTATCTATCTATCTATCTATCTATCTATCTATCTATCTATCTATCATCTATCTATCCATCCACCTACCTACCTATCTAGTCAAGGTCTCACTCTGTAGCCTAGGCGGCAGTGCGGTGGCACAATCAGAGCTCACTGCAGCCTCAACTTCCTTGGCTCAGGTGTTTCTTCTGCCTCAGCCTCCCAAGTATCTAGGACTATAGGTATATGCTACATCAGGATAATTTTTTAAAAATTATTTTTTGTAGAGACGAGGTCTCACTATGTTGTCCAGGCTGATCTCAAATCCCTGGGTTCAAGCAATCTTCCCAACTTGGCCTCCCAAAGTGCTGGAATTACAGGAGTGAGCCACCGTGCCTGGCCTGCGTCCTCTTGCATGTTGTGTTTGGCTTCTGAGTTACCAGGTCATCAACTCTCTCAGTCTTCCTTCTGTCTCACTGGTTGCTTGTTCCTTGTCTCTTGCTGGTCCTCTTCCCTATCTCCATCATTCATTTCCTTGTTTTCTTAATGTTGGATTACCAAAAGACTTATTCTTTTTATTTGCTTTCTAAATTCCAGTTGACATCTTGATCTTGAACCAGAGGCTCATTCTTTGGACCTCTTTTCTTTCCAGTCAACACCAGATAATCTCATCGAATCCTTTTGGCTTTTAATATAATTTATATAACAACAGCATTCAACTCATATTTTCAGCCCAACTCTCTCTGAGATCCAGATTGTAAACCCAATTGCTCATGAAAGTCTCCATCTGTATGTCTGTTATCTCAAATTTAATATATCCAAACTGATTTCTTTTCTTCCACTCAATTCTGCTCCTCCTCCAAGCTTCCCAGTTACATAAATGGCATCTCTCGCACGCCAACTGCACAAGCCAATACTTTGAGTCATCTTGACTTTCCTCTTTTTCTCATACCCCACATTTAATCCACTGGAAATCCAGCTGCCTTTACCTTGAATATAAATGCAGAATTTTACCACTTTTGCCGCCACCACTGTTACCATTCTGATTCAAACCGTCATCATCTCTCTTCTGGATTTTTGCCTCCCTAATTAGCCTCTCCTTCCATCTCTGCTCATCTTCAGTCTGTATCCTACTCTTCCAAGAGTGCTCATGTTGATATATATGCAAATATACATGCATACATAGATGTATATATACACAGAAGACTGTCTCTTTTGCTCATTGCTTTATCCTTGTGTCTAGTATAGTTTCTCACTTATACAAAGTACTCAATCCATAATTGTAGAATAAATAAATGAGATGAGACTAGCTTTTTAAAAAAAATTGTATATGATGGTTAACCATGACTTCACCTATTTTACTTCCTAAGGTATTTCTCTGATTGTTAATTCTCCCAAACACTAAGATCAGCTGTATTGTTGAGCTGTGTCGAGCTTATGAAGGCTGAATGGGAGGGAGCCTTTTTTTGGTTATCATCATTAAAGCCTGGGGATGACTTTGCCCCAGAGAGAGATTGGACAGCTCAAATGGACAGGGCAGGGGTTGGGATAGGCCCCAAAGTTAGTTGGTGGGGAAAAGGCAAGGAACATAGTTCATCTCGGGATAAGTCCGAAAGCAGACCACCAGAGATGTCCCTGATTGTAGGGAGAGCATAGAGTCAAAAGGGGAAAGAGTCTATTCAGGCAGATCATCTGGGTCAGAAATATCCTGCTACAGGTGGGACCCAGGCATAGTGATGTTCAGAAGCAGACTCTAATTCCACAGCAGTAAAGAAATGTAGAAGAGACACAGAGTTCATAGGTGAGAGTTTTTTCAGAATTGAGGAAAGACAGGGAAGCCTTCAGAGTGAAAGAGCATATGGATTTTTTGTTGAGCGAACTAAGTGGCAGGGCAACAAGACAGATGGGCAGTACCAGAGGGCTAGTATGGAAGGTATACACAGCCGTATTCATCAAATTATACAGGTGAACTACTTGTTTCTGAATCACACAAGTTGCTTATTAAAATGCAGAATCCTTGCCCTCTATCAGTTTATTGAGTCAGAATGAAGGGGGTGAAGTCCTGGGCTGCTGTGGCAGTTCCATGATGAGGATCACCTGACAGCCCTTTGATGAGAAGAGGGAGGAAAATGGGAAGTCACAAAGATGCAACTATGACACACCCCACAAATCCTCTGGAACCAGAAGAGGCTTTGGAAAGTGTATTGACTGTGCAGTAAGAACCAGATTTACTTCTGTTGGGAGCACCATTGTATTCTCCCAGTTCTGGCTAGGGTCAGGAGAGGATTGCGTATACACGTTC
Source organism: Tarsius wallacei (assembly GCA_963574415.1). Lineage (NCBI taxonomy): Eukaryota > Metazoa > Chordata > Mammalia > Primates > Tarsiidae > Tarsius > Tarsius wallacei. Next base: position 5,415 of record CAUYQG010190982.1, on the reverse strand, counting down.
ATATACACATATGCATAGGCATTGGCATGCTTGGATGTATGCCTCATTCTTTATGAGTCACATTCTTTACATGATGTTTTCTGTATGTCTGTGGAGGTAGGTGTTGTTGAAAAGATGTGTGTTTACATTGTACATTGGAAAAGACACTTCGAGTAGCCCCTTGGATTCTATCCACCAGTCAGAAACTGGTGGCTTGATGGGCATATCTGATCTATATCATCTGATCTATAAGTCATTTATTCATTGAACAATATCATGTGTTTAACAATTAGAAATTCATTGAGAACTTTAAGAAATGCGGAGATTTCGCTTAAAAATCAGATGTCTGGCTTTTGATGAATCTAAATGTATGGCAAAGTGAGTTTCCAAGTCTCCCAGGAGCACTGGAATGGCTCCATTTGTAAAAAACTTTCCTTCTGCGATTTGCCATAAATTATCCCTTTCCCTACCTCACTTCACACATTTGAGTTACTTGCCTGGTTCATCTATGTGATAAAGTGATTTAATTCAGTTAATTGATTAATGATTGACTAACTAATTGGTCCACTCAATCAGGATGGGTGATTAAGTAGACTGATAAAGAATTATTGTCTGACTCATGTTCTTAATAACTTTTTCAATTGAACCTTCTATTGATTATTCTGCCCTTAGGCCCTTAAATAAATTAAATCTAACTTCTAGGGAAAAGATGTTGGTTATAAGAGTTGACATGTCAACCTCTGCCTAGAAAATAAGAGGGATGCTCAAAAAGACTGAAGTATAATGCATGATAACATCTGTGAATTTTTTCTAGATGTTATATAAATATGCCAATCTGAAGGATGGCACAAGGACAAAGCATACAAGTCACCTTTTTCAGAGACTAGAAATGTACTCCATTTAAAAAACCATAATGGTTTCTGTAAATTGCATTCTGTAAGTTTTAAAAAGATGAACATTTATTGCATTATAATTTTTTAAAATTCCACAAATTCTGAAGGGTAGAAAGGAGACTGGGCATGGCTGGGTTATCAGAATGGAGGAAGGACTTTTCACAGACATGAGTCAAGTGGACTAATGCATGCAGGGAAGGTATCCCAAAAGATAAAGCAAGTGGCAGGTACCTTACTAGTTGGAATGATGCCATTATATTCATCTGGGCTTAATATGTGTCAAAGAATCTCTTCAAGCAGTGCAAGAGAGCTGTAACTATAGATGAGGAAAGCCCTAGTAAAGGCTACTTGGTCCTCCTTCCTTGGTAGGGACGACTCATAGAATGGCCAGTGTTCAACGCCTGCCTTTGAGGCGTGCTGCACTTTTCACCTGCATCTGTGATTCTCTGGTGATGGGGACTGATTTCAAAATTGTAACGGAAATTGTGCTGAACTTCAGATTCAGAAAACCTGGGGTCAGTATTAGGAAGACCCAAGGCTAGTGCTGGGAACCAAGGGTAAAAAAAAAATTTTAATATGAAATAAGATAAGGAGGATAAGGAAAGTTACAGGATCAAGACAGACAAGTATGAATGAAGAAGAGTTACTAACATGAACTTGTTTATTTCCCTCATAAATATGGGCTGTAAACAGAAATGTGATAATGAACATGTGTCTATTGTATTTTATTGGCCTGGTAATACAGCCATTTATCAGAATATTTTAACATCATTTATAAATGAAATGCTTGTCAAATCAAGGTCTTTGTTAACCTCTTGATAGTTTTTATTCCCCCAAATAAGGACAAAATAATTCTTTTTAGTAGGAAATTAATGAACTTGGTCGCTTGTTATGCAGAAAAGGCCAAATTACAGCTGCATAAATCAGAGTTTCACACTCCATAACAAGTCAGTTAAAAAGTGCATCCATTTTGAAGAAGATAGTAAAACCAGACGGGAGGTAAATAATAAACTGTCATGTTCAAAGTAAAAGTAGAAGAGAAATTGGAAAAATTCCTCTTTCAAATGACATCGTAAGATGTTAGATAATTTAAAATGCAGTCAATGTGGAAATGCAATTATTCTACATACCAGTAGATATTGGCAGGTGGATGAAACCACAGCTATGGATAGTATGGATTAGTTTCTGGCCCACATTGATGACTTTTTATTCTTTTTATGAAATGCTATGGTCTCAGGAATTAATTTTTCCACCAGCTCTGTCATAAATTGGAAGTTTGCTTTGCGGCTATAGACAAGAGCTCTAACTGCATAGAAAAGATGGCTGTTACTACATAAATAAGGGCAGAAGACATGGATGTCCACTTATAGACAGGTTTGTGTTTATAGGAAAGAGTTGGCAATGAAAATACTTATTCTGATCTTGAGTCAGCCTCCAAGGAAGTGGATGTCTTTAATAAGTTCATTTTGCATCCATAGCAGGTAGATGAATATTCAACTTGGAGAGTAAAATAGCACATAAAAGTTTTTGTTTGCTTGTATTAAATATTTACATTTTAGAGAAGTTTTAGGTTCACAGCAAAGTCGAGTGGAAAATGCAGAGAGTTTCCATGTAGCTCCTGCCCCCACAAATGCCTAAATCCCCCCACTGTTCACATCTTGTGTCACGGTGGTACATTTGTTACAGTGAATGAACCTATACTGCCATGGCACATAATTTTCATCTAGACTCTATAGCTTACCTTAGGGTTCACTCTTGGTGCTGTACATTCTTGGGTTTGGACAAATGTACAATGGCAGGTATTCAATATCATAATATCATACAGGCAGTTTTACTGCTCCTAGTGTGTTCTCCACTCTGCTTGTTTATCTCTCCCTCCCCTGTAACCCTTGGCAACCACCGATATTTTTCTTTCTTCATAGTTTTACCTTTCTCAGAATGCCATATAGTTGGAGTAATACACTATGTAGCCTTTTCAGATTGGCTTCTTTCTGTTAGTAATATGCATTTAAACTCCCCGCCATGGGCCGGGTTCGGTGGCTCAGCCTGTAATCCCAGCACTTTGGGAGGCCGAGGCGAATGGATTGCCTGAGCCTGTGGGTTTAAGACCCGCCCGGGTATCTTGGCGAGACCTCATCTCTACAATTAAAAAACAACAACAAAAAAAGATCCGGGTGTGGTAGTGCACCCCTGTCATTCCGGCTACTTGAAAGGCTGAGGCAGAAGGATCATCAGAGCCCAGCAGGTTGACACTGGGGTGGCTGTGAGTGTGCCACGGCACTCCAGCCTAGGTGACAGAGTGAGACTTCAACTCAAAACAAACAAACAAACAAACAAACACCCAAAAACTCCTTCTATGTCTTTTCATGGTTTGATGACTCACTTCTTTTTTAGTGCTGAATGATATTCTATTGTCTGGATATATCACAGTTCATTTATCCATTCACCTAGTGAATAGCATCTTGATTGCTTCCAAGTTTTGGCAACTATGAAAAAAGCTGGTATAAACATCTGTATGCAAGTTTCTGTATGGGTGCCAGTTTTCAAAATATGAGTTGTTTAAATGAGGAATGATTTAATTTTCCTAACGATGGTAGTACCATTAAAACCATGTTAGTTCTCTTTCATGTTAGTATTTAGAAGCCTTGATGAAATGTCAGAATTTGTCAAAATCCAAAATGGCTTGATTGTTAAGAGTTGACACTCTTTTGTATTTTATGGCTTTTATTTCTCATTGGAAAATAAAGCAGTGACATATTAGGCATATTTACAAACAATATCTGAATCTTCCCATAGATTCCAACTTAAAAAAGATAAACTTTCTAAAGCTGAATGCAACCGAAACACAAACTAGGAAGCTACTCTCCTTTATTTTAAAGTTGAATTGGCAGATTTTTTTTTTTTTCATTTTTGGAGATACTATATTCACTCAGCAACTGATAGTTCTCTTAAAGTGGTATAGGATGTCTTTCCATAATTTCTGGGCCTATATCTGGGCCATTGCTGCCGTTGATGATAATTTATTTCACATTTAGCAGAAAAAAGAGTAAGAAAAGAAATTAAAACTGCCTGTATATAAAATTTGATCTATACACCAAGCTATTCAGGATTACATCACATATCACTGCTTTGGTAAATTTGCTGAAAGAAAACTGTACTCTTCATCACATTAAACTATTACCAGTAATAGTATTAGTTCACAATATTGCTTTATTATTTTTAAAAGGGTTTTTAAAATAATCTAAAATTGGTTTTCTATGTGTGTGCTAATTGCCTAATAAGTACGTTGCAGATGCTGGAATCCTAAGAAAAACGTTCAGCTAGATAACAAGTTAGGCTTAAGGGGTGGATATATGACCAAAAGGGAAAAGGACCCAGAACCTTGGAAATAATCTGTGTAAAAGAACGTGAGATAGACAACCATGTGGAAAGAAATTTGGAGGGTCCAGACATTTCCATGGGTTGGGCTGTGTTGTTCAGGACTCTCTCCTATTGCATGCTGGGGTATTGTTTGCTGTTAGAAGCACTAAGTTAGGGCTTAGCAGTTGATTTCACTTTGAATTTTACTTTCATAAGAATATTATCTTAATTGTCTTAAAATCATTCTTTCTTAGTGCCCTTCACTTAATCATTTAATCCTGAGTGACATTCCCCCTTACCCCCACACCCCACGACAAATATCCATATAGCCCAAGTAAACATGTGGGCAACTTAGTCCTCTTGTCTTTTATTTTGATATTCTTTCCACGAGTGATTTTACATACTTTTAGTTTTAACTAGTAATGCAAAGCAAATGGCTTTTAAATAAATATTTTTGCCTCATCAATGTCTTCATTCATAGCCCATTTTTCAGCTACCAAGCACTTTTTATCCTCAGAGGAAAACCTCTCCCCAGAGGTGGGTTTCCTTGAACACACAAACAAAAGTGACCTCCTCTTTTGAACTTTGAGAGCATGGTGTTTCTCTAAAATTATCACCATCCGATACTGCTTCATTTGTCATGGGTATGTTGAACGCTTCATACCAGATCATATGCCTCTCGAGGACTAGGAGTAGGTCCTATTTATTTTATTTTATTTAAAATTTTTTTTTTTAATTTTAAAGACGTGGGGTACGATTCAGGGTTAGGTATACAAATGTTGATTATGCAGGAACCCTTGTGGATGAGGTATGCTCTCCTTCCCCTAGCAGTTTCCCTCAGCTGCCAATCCCACCCCTCTTCCCTGACCGTTTCCCACTACTGCCAGTCCTTTTCTTATAGTATTATAATTGTTCAAGGTCCGCTTATGAGTGAGAACATATGGTATTCTGGTCTTTGTTTCTGTGCTAGATCACTGAGTATGATCGACTCTAAATCCATCCAAGTTGCTGTGAAGTCCATACGTTTATCCTTCTTTATGGCTGCATAATATTCCATTGTGTATATGTACCACATTTTTTAAATCCAGTCCAGCTTTGATGGGCAACATGGTTTATTTAATTTTTTAATCCTGTTCCCCCTCACTGCTTCCTACGGTGCACACATTATCTGTCACAGAGAAGG
>CAUYQG010190981.1:0-19474 GCA_963574415.1 Tarsius wallacei | reverse complement strand
TATTGTGGGGTACAGTTAAGGGTTAGGTATACAAAAATGCTTCGTTCAGGCACCCTTGTTGATAAGAGGTGTCTCCCCATCCCCAGACAGATATTTACCACCATTAATCCCATCACCCTTACCCTCCCCTCCCCCATATTTTCCCATCACTGTCAGTCATTTTCTTATGGTAATACGTTGGATGATCAGGGTCTACTATATGAGTGAGAACATGTGATACTTAGTTTTTTGTTTCCGTGAGAGGTCGCTCAGTATTATGGACTCTAGTTCCATCCAGGTTGCTGAGAAATTCATGATTTTGTTCTTTTTTATGGCAGCGTAGTATTCTATTGTGTATATGTACCACATTTTTTTAATCCTGTCCTCTTTTGATGGATATATCGCATTTTTAAAAAGGTCTCATTTTACTTCACATCTTTGTGGTTATTTAACCAACTATAAAATACAACATTTTAAGTTAGAAATAGCTTTTACATTTTCTGGAAAAGGACATATTGTTTTGGAAAAGCCCAATGTAACTTTTCATTCCTGATGGTTTGAAGGTAACCTCTTTTTCTTCCCTCCTCCGAACTTTGCTTCTCTCTCTCATATTTCATATCATCTAGAATCTCATAACAGTAATTTGGGGATTCTATTTTTATTGTCTTAAGCCTTTAGAAGTGCCTACCAAAGTGAAGATTCATATTCTTCTGTTACAGCATTTTTGTGGTGAATGTTTTATAATTGTCTTTTTGTTCTTTGTTTCTTTTTCTTTGAGGCATATCTATTTATATGATGTTAGCCTCCTTTGCTTGGATTTCTAGAGTTTTTACTCATATTGTGTATGGTTGTGATTATTAGGATTTTTCTTCCTTCTGTGAGATAGTGATTGCTTAATATTCCAGTACTTCTGAATTTTGAGGTACATATCCAAATATTTAATCAACAAAAATTCAGCTTTGTCTTTTGAATATTCCAAATGATACTGCCTCTCTTTATTGGAGACTTTTCTTGATGTCTTTGTAATGTGTTTTTAGGTTTTCTGATACTTCATTAATTTTATCTGCTTTATATACTTTTCCCTGATATTTAATCTGTGATCTTTTTTGAAATTTATTTATTTATTTATTTATTGTAGAGTTGTGGGTACAAGTGAGAATTTCCTACATAAATAGGCTGCATGCAGGTAAAGTTTGGACTTCTAGGCGACCCTCACTCTCCCTGGTAGTGAACCAGGTACCTTTTGTGCTGTCACTTGTCCGTCACCCTCTACCCCTTCTCCCTCCCTCACACCAAGCAGTGCCCAGCGACTGCCAGTATGGGCTTATTTTTTATGTTAGATATCATCTTCAGATGTAACTTGCCTGTTCTTTTTAAAAATAAATAGACAGCAGTTTTGTACACGGAACACTTCTGATGCTAGGTTTCACCAGTTGATATGCAGATTTTGACTTCATATATCAATGACCTTGCCTTAGTTGTGTCTGAAGTTCCAAAAACTAGATGTTTTCTGACACATCTGTTGCATATAATAAACCTCTACCATATACTGCTGTGGAAGAGGAGCAATCACTTCTCTAGTAGGGGTTGTTGAAAGGAAACTTGGGAGTGTCAATTATTCATAAACAGAATGTCGAAACCAGATCACCTCTTTTCAGCTCTTCCAACACAAAGCTTCAGAGGTATTTCCCACCATCAGTTTCTGAGCATGTCTGGGTGCTATTGAGAATCAAAAAAGATTCTTCTTTAACCTTATTCTTTTGTAGACAATTAAGTTTCATCTTTCTCTGCTCTGCTAAGTTAGCAGGAGCTACCTCTCCTATTTTTCATACTTTCATCTTTCATTGATGCCTTTCATTTGCTTTTATTTCTTTTCTTATTATATTTGTCTATATTGGTCTATACATTATTTTCTTATTTCTGGTTTATGAAATTTTAGAGAGAGAAAATAATTATATTTATTTAATTAATCCTGTTTAGTCAATCGTGCCTATTTCATTTTAGATTTTTGTGCATTCTTGGCACTAACTCTTTGTTGCCAGTTTTTATTGCATTGTGGAGCATCTCATTTTGTGGTGGCAAGATTTTAATTTTGCACTGTTTCTTTAATTTTCAGTAATAGAAACATGATAATACTCTGACATATAAGAGGACTCTCCATTATTCAAGTTTTATTCATCTTGTTTTCAAATCACATCTTTTAATGCTGTTATTAATGTACTACTCTGAAAATGACAGAATACGTAGATTCACATGGCTTCTATAACAAACTTTTAGATATTGTTTATTTAGGATTATTTTTATTACCGACCTTCTTCCTGCCATGGAAGCACCCCTGGATAACCATCACTATCCTTGAATGACAACTCAAAGACTCAAGCCAAGTGTTAAAAATGTTGAGAAATGGATAAACCTTTCCTCCTCCAAATTTACTCTATCATTCTGAATGTTCTTTATCTGATGAGGAGAGAGGCTTCAGATTTTGACAGTCAACATCTCTTCCATCTTTCTCTTATTTGCCAAAGTTATTTGCCTCCTTAAATGTAGCTCCAGTTATTTTTATGATAATTTTTGTTTTTGATTGTCTCTCACTTCATTATGGTGCCTGAGAAAATGACTGCTGTCAGAGAAAATTTCCCTGATCCTGATGACTGTATCTGAGACAGCACTGCTATCTTTTCTATCTCTACCTGCTTACCTTGCTTTATTTTTCTTTGTAACACTACTGTACGGTATTTGAAATAGTATTACTGTATCTATATATTATACGCATTTCTCTTTTATACACATATTATGATGCAGTGGCTGTTAGGTTAGGACATTTGTTTTATTCACTATTATGTCTACAGCACTCAGAATGTCTGACACAATCTATAGATTACAATCAATAGTTGTTGGAATTAATAAAAGTTGGGAGCCCTCCACCTACCATCTCACTTCAATGTCTATTTAAGTGCCAGAAAAGATGTAAATAAGAACAATAAATCCACAAAAAAGCCAGAGAAAACAGAAATATTGATAAATTTCAGGAACATAAATAGCATACAAGACAAATTGATAGATAGAACAGAGAAAACCTTAATCCTCCAAAATATATATATAAAAATCAAGCATATCGTACACATAGAAGAAGGCAATTTAAAATGTCAAACTTGATTGTACTTGCTTAAAAAGTAGAAATTATGGAGTGGAGAGAGGCAAGACGGCTATGGAACTGGTCAGAGTGTGAGAGTCTCCGCAAAGGCGAGTGTCCATAAAGACCCTTTATGTGAGTGGGTATGTGCCAGTGGGTGAGTGAAAGTCCATCTGATGGGAGACTCGGGTTCATGCACCTGGGGCTCTCCTCTGGAGGTGACTGCAACCCACAACCACCCTGAGATTGGAGCCTCGTTGTGCAGGATATTCTGCTATTTTGGGGACTCTTGAGATGAGGCAGCAGAGAACAGATACTTCTCACCACCTGGCATGTGGCCCATACCCTCAACCTGTGGCAACAGACTGAGCACTAACAGCAGGAACTGTGGAGAAGGCAGGGCATGGAAATCTGGGATGGAACCCTGATGCCAGTAAGAAGATTCCAACCGGTGCCATCTTCTCTGTCCTGCCCCATCCAGCTCTGTCCAGTCTCCAACCTGAGACCCAGAGTCTATCCCCGAACTCCTCTGGGATGGACCATCAGACTTGGAGACACAGATGCCACTCTATCATGCTGGACCAGGCACAGACATGTCTGATCTGAGTGGGAGACTTGACAACAACAGCAACAGCAGATGAGTTGGGTGAGTCCGGATCTGACCCATCCTCCTGCCACAGTAGTCTGAGGGGCATCTGACCCACACTGAGACCAACCCTATCAGCCTGCACTGAGAGTGAAGGGGATGGGCTGGAAACTGGAGTTGCTCCCTAACGAGGCAGCAGCCAAAAGTGACTCCAGCCAAAAGTAACAGCAGTCCTTGGGAAAGGAACATGGGGTTACAGAAATGGCCACAGAGCAAGATTTTGTTGTTGTTGTTGTTTTATGGGGGTTTTCAGTTGTTTGTTTGTTTTTGTTTTTGTTTTTTTCTTCTATCTCTGTTTTTGTTTACATTCTTGTACTTGTTTTGTTTCTGTTATTTTAAATTTTTAGATTTTCTGTTTGTCTATGGATTTTTTTTTAGGGTAAATATATCAGGAAGTGTTTGTTTGTGTGATTTTTTTTTCTGTCTGTTTGTTTTTCTGTTTATTTGTTAGTTGGTGCACTTGTTCATTTTCCTTCGTCTTCTTCTCTCTCCACCTTCCTTTCATCTTTCTCCTTCCTTTTCCCATTCTTTCCCTTTTTCTTACCTCATTTTGCTTTCAGGGGACAAACATACACCCCCACTACATGGACAGATTGTAAGGTGGTGGAAAGTGGGTTCCAGGGGGCCCACACAACAGTCAGTGGGTACTGGGATCTGCAGATATCTTCTGAATCACAGCTGCCCCCTTAGTCAAATCTCAAAACTGCAAAGTGCACATTCTCCCCACCCCCCAGCCCAACTTCAAAACTGAACAAAACAAGAGGGTCTACATAAGGAAGAATAGGAGATTGAGCAAATATAAGTAAAATCTATCCCCCATCAATGAACAGAAGAATTAAAGAAGAGGTAAAAAAGGGGGAGGAAAACCTTCAAAAATGAAGAAAAAAGGAAGAATATGGGTCTCATACAGACCCCTGGGAAGACAACCACTGAGAATACAGACTTCAGAACTCAAACAATGAAAGCCCCCAGAATGACTGGTCTCAAACCACAAACTCAGATATCAAGATATCAATAAAGAGAATAAATAGAAATGAAGAGAGAGAAGAAGAAAGAATGAAGGAATTGATAACTGAGATAACAGTGGGAAAGAACACAATAAATGAGATAACAAACTGATAAGCATGGAAAGCAGAATTAACCAAGCAGAAGAAAGAATCTCAGAGCTTGAGGACCAAAATATGGAACTAACACAAACTGTTAAAAACATAGAAGCTAAAAGAAGCAGAACAGAGGCTCCAAGAGATGAGAGATTATATCAAGAGGCCAAACTTCAGATTAATTGGAATCCATGAGGCAGATAGAGAGACAGAGACCATTCTAGAATAAACAATCCATGAAATTATCCTTGCAAACTTCCCTCGTCTCATCAGAGATGTGATCATTAAAACACAAGAGATTCAGAGAACCCTTGCAAGACAACAAATGAGAAGACCAACTCGTAGACACATAGTAATTTGCTTACACAAAGTAGGTAGAAGGGAAAAAATTTAAAGGAATTGACAGTGAGGTCAGACTACCTATCGGGGAAGACTAGCAGAAGACTTATCTACAGAAACACTTCAGGTTAGGAGAGATTGGAGTCCAATTTTCAAAGTTCTCAAAGATAAACAATTTCATCCAAGAATTACCTACCCAGCTAAGCTAAGCTTCATTAGCAATGGAGAATTAAAATCCTCCCAAGACATTCAATCTCTAATAGTTTATGCCACCTCCAGACCAGCTATACAAGAAACACTTAAGAAACTATTAAACACAGATGAAAGAAAAAGAAAGAACGAACATGCCCTTCCCAAGAATGCAGAACAAAATACTGAAAACACATATATAACTAAACCCAAAAATCAAAAGAAAGATAACAGACAAATAAACAAACAGCAGTAACAACAACAAATTCTGTAAGAACTTCACGACAGCAATAAACTCTCACAACTCGATAATTAGCCTGAATGTGAATGGACTAAATACACCACTGAAAAGACATAGAATGCCAAATTGGATTAAATATTATGATGCAATATTATGCTGTCTCTAGGAGACACATCTAGCCAGAAAGGATACTCACAGACTTAAAGTAAGAGGATGGAAAACAAATTTTCAAGCGAATGGGACACAAAAGCAGGAATCACGATTGTTATATCAGATACAATACCCTAATAGAAAAAGAGGAAGTTCAGTTATCCCTCTTTGCAGACAACATGATTCTGTACTTTGAAAACCCAAAAGAATCTGTCAAAAACATTCTTGAACTGATAAAGGACTTTGGTAAAGTCTCAGAGTATAAAATAAAAGTGTAAAAGACAGTCATATTTCTATTACCAAAAATAAACAGAAACCCAAATAAAAAGCACTATCCCATTCACAATTGCCATAAAAAAATGAAATGTCTTCTTAAGCAGAGAAGTGAAAGCCCTTTACAACAAAAACTACAAAACACTGCTCTAAGAAATCAAAGATGACACAAATGAATGGAAAAATATTCCATGTTCATGGATTGGAAGAATCAACATTGTTAAGATGTCCATCATACCCAAGGCAATCTACAGATATAATGCAATAAATTGTCTGCATCATCTTCTCAGTCCTGGAAACAACAATACTGGAATTCATATGGAAACATAAATGACCGTGAATAGTCAAAATATTCCTCAGAAAAAAACAAAAACAAAAACAAAAAAGTGGAGGTATCGCACGCCCAGACTTTAAACTTTATTATAAGCCTATGATAATCAAAACAGTCTGGAATTGGTACAAGAACAGGCATATCGAACAATGGAACAAGATAGAGATGCCAGCAGCAAAACCTCAACTTCTCACCCAACTCATCTCCAACAAGCCTCCACCATCAACCAATGGGGAGAGAACCTATTCAGTATATGGTGCTGGGAAAACTGGCTGAACACATGCAGAAGATTGAAACAGAACCCTCACCTCTCACCATACACAAAAATCAACTCTAAATGAATCAAAGACCTAAACATAAAACCTCAAACTAAAAGAACCTTAGAAAATGCAGGAGACACCCTTATGGAAATTGGAACTGGCAACCAATTTCTGATCAAAACCCCAAGTGATTGTGCTATAAGAGATAAGGTAGATAAGTGGGACCTCATCAGATGAAAAGCTTTTGCAATGCTAAAGAAACCATCAAGAGAGTGAGGAGACAGTCCACAGACTGGGAAAAAAATATTTGCTAACTGTATGTCTGAAAAAGGTCTAACATCTAGGATCTAAAAGGAACACATTCATGCCAAAAAGAAAAAAAAAACTAACAGCCTCATTACAAAGTGAGCAAAATATAAGAATAGACACGTCTCAAAAGAAGGCATATGAGCAGCCAGCAGATACATGAAAAAATGTTCAGGTTCTCTAGTCATCAAAGAAATGAAAACTAAAACCACACTAAGATACCACCTAACTGCAGTCAGGATGGCCCATTGTAAATAACACAAAAAACTACAGGTGCTGGAGAGGATGTAAGGAAAAGGGAATCCTTTTACATTGTTGGTGGGAATGTAAATTAGTACAACCTCTGTGGAAAACAGTGTGATGATTCTTAAAAGTTCTAAAAATCCTCCTTCCATATGACCCTGCAAACTGCTTCTGGGAATATACCCGGAGGAACTCAAATCACTCTATGAAAAAGACACTTACACACACATATTTATCGCCTCACAATCCATGATAGCAAAAACATGGAAACAACTGTACTGCCCAGCAAAAGAGATCTGGGTTAAAAAAAAGTGGTACATATACACGATGGAATAAATTTATGAGCTTCGCAGCAACTTGGATGGACTTAGGTCTATAATGCTGAGTGATCTATCTATCTGAGTGATTGCACTCACAAGCAGACCTTGAATGATTATCCTAATACTATAAGAAAGGGCTTAGCAGTAGTGGGAAATTGCGGAGGTGGGGGGAGGTGGGTTTGGGGATAGTGGTAAAATACCAGGGGAGTGGGGCATACCTCATCAAAAAAGGGTACTGGCATAATGAACATTTATATACTTGGCCCTGAATAGTATCCCACATCTTTACAATTAAAAAATTTTAAAAATATTGTGTATAATACACATAAGATTCAAAAAATGTCCAAATTATAAATGAAAAGAGTAGAAAAGAATCATGAGACAAATACTAAGGTAAATACCGACCACTTTTTAAGAAGCTAGGCCACTGAAAACACTCTTCTTAACTAGATAATCTGAGCTTATGTCCTCAGGCTAAAGAAATAGAGTAGAAGAATCGCTCTATTAACCAGCTTAAATTCTGTTCCAAACAGTGTTGTCAAATGAGTTTTTTTGACAAAGAGAGAAGCAGCCCAGAATTCTTGACAAATTGTGAATTGTGATCCCCAAAAGTATAGAAGGATTGTGCTTTGGGAAGAAAATGTTGAAAATGGAAGAAACAAGATCTAGTAAATAGAAAACACAAGACACACCAAAAGTAAGTTTCAGTGATTGTGATTCAGTGATTGTAATATATATATATATATATACACACACACACACACACATATATATACATACAGTTTGCATATTATTAAAAAAACTATAGCTATCTGTTTTTGCAACAGGCACTCATAAAGGAAAAGAAGAATTCATGAACTAAAGCTAAGGTCAGAAGAAAGCATTTGATCTGAAACACATGGAGGCACTAAGATAAAAAGTCTAACTATTTTCCATAATAAAATAAAAATGAGTCGGATTTCATATCTGTCAGGGTAGAAAAGAATAAAGACAAAAGAAATATATATACCCGCCCCCAAAAAAATGATTAGGAAAAAAAGGTGAATTTACCTCATCCTCAAATTGCTGTGTTTATAACATATCCAAACACATTTAAAATAATTTAAGAAATAGAATTAACCATTAGACATCACTTACTACATTAGCTAATTTTTAAAACAAAGTAAAACTTTGTATTGTTATTTTGACACTTCCAGATTCAATATAATCGAGTGATTTTTCAGTATCAAAAGTGTTCAATTCTATCTATCACAGGCATTTTCCTGTGGTTACATTTTTCTAATTTTTAACTGGATTTGGTAGAAGAGAGGATTTTAGATCAAAGACAACTTAGATGTAACTTTTTTCCTTGTTTGAGATTTAGATGTTTAAAAAAGTCACCTACTTGGTCATCTGAAAAATTGAAATAAACCATTTTTGGAATAAATATATCTTGTGTCCATGTGCTAAATTGTCAGTTCAATTTCGCCATTACCACTTAAACAGAAATCCCGATTAGTTCTCATCATCTTTATTATCCTCTCTTTCACAAAATACTCAAAATCTATCTGATTTGTACACTGTCACATGTATTTCATAAGCAATTATTAATGACTAGACACAAGATTATTTTAAAAAATAAATGAAAGGAAATGAAAAACAATAAATGACAGAAAAATATTGCATCTACTAACACTTTTAGTGGACAAATGAGCGTTAGTATTTTAGAGGTGACTTCAATTTCAAATCTATCCTTACATATACTAGTAAGATAATGAAAAAGAAAGAAAAGTCACCTCTGTACTTGAGTTGAAAAGAGTTTGAAAAAAAAAACAGGTAGTTGTTTAAGCAACTTATCCAATTAAGTGATTCACACAGTGCTTTATTAGGTTGGGCATTCATTAAATAACCTTCCCTATGATCCAGTGGCATCTTTGTCATTTGTGCAGTGTCCTAAATCAGTGTGCAAGGATGTCACCTGAAGGAAGCAAATTAATTAAGAGCTCTTAATGAGCATAACAGCCTGTTCACTTCACTAAGACATTTTATAGTCTCTTTGAATACAACGTTACAGCCAGAAAATGTAACAAAAATTATAAAGCTACATCTTATTCTATTTCATTGTTAATTTACATTTATTCCTAATTTTAGTGATTAAATTGTCAAATTGTTGAGGCAAAACAAATTTATTCAAAAGTATGCGTTTAAATTTTACACAAACTGGCATCAAGTACTTACACTGATGGAAGAAAAACACCACTCAAAGTGGAAATATGCAATTAATCTTTCAGTGAAAATGTATTTTTTCCCCAAACCTTGATAATCATCTTTGGATGGCTTATTATTTCTATAATATTTAAATGTTAAGTAGCAACTTCTAAATACTTAAGGTATGTCCATCTAATAGATTAGATCTCTATTTCTTAAATGTGTATATACAGAATGTATACCTTACATGTATATGTGTACATATTGTGTAAATATGTATACATAATATGAGGTAGTAAGTCTATATATATATATATATATGGCACACACACACTTGTCTTGAAACCGTGGAATCACAGAGAACGAGAATAAATATTTCCCAAAGAGTCAAGAATGATATCTGCACATCCTCAGTGATTAAAGAGGCCCATCACTATATCCCCTTCAGTTCACATTTGTGACATTGATGGACCCCAGGAGCTACTACTTTTTACCTGTGAACCACCGACATATAGAGAGAATCCTATATCTATGCAATTATCTGTATTACCAATTTTTGTCAGCAGTCATATGTCTCTTAACTGGAGACTTTACTTTCACTGTACTTCACTGTAACTTCATTTTACCTTTTGTAGAGGCAAATTTATTGTCTAAGGATATTTTAAAATAACTTACTATACAGGAATGTCACTGAATATCAGAACTTTATATTTGCAGTCTATCAGTTCTATAGTGTCTTAGCTACCGTGAGGCTTGACTTCCTCATCTTTAAATTGGGATTCTACAAAGAATAATTCTTAAATTTTGCATTTGATTCTCTAATCTTGCACACAATGAAACATTCTGTTTATTTAGAATTTTCTCCACATTATTTGTAAAAAAATTTTTACACTGGAGATGAGTCTACATACCTATATACTGTCCATATATTATCATTTTTAAAACTTAAAGAATAACAAATAAATGATCACTGGTCAGTATTACATGACCTAGTAAATATATATATATATACATTTATATATATATTTACTTACAGCAAATATATATATTTGCTGTAAATAAAATTACTCCTATAATGACAAATAATGTGAATATTGTGGTTTGATTCTTTGTCTTCAGAAAAAATAAAGAAATAAACCCATATTGTATCATCACTCAACACTCCCCCCTCACATACAAATGTAACAGACTTGAGTCAGAAACCAGTGAAAACAACAGAAGGGGGTGAGTATTAAAGACAATCTGAATCTTTATCAAAGACAGAGACTGTTGCAGACCTCATCTAGCAATGTCAGCGTGCTTTATATCTTTTCTTGAGTCATCACTAATTTCATTAGACCAAATACAGAAAAGTCTTGGTATTAAACTGGCAATTAGTGCTGTACCAATATCTTTTTTTAAGCTACTTTATTTTAATATGGTTTACATATAACAAAATTTATCATTTTAAAGTGTACTATTGGATGGATTTTGACAAATGTATACAGTAATATACTCATCTTCTCAATTATCCTGCTGAAAGTTCTCTTATATTTCATTGCAGGCTATTCCTTATGTTGACCAGAGCTCTCAGAAACCACTTGCTTGCTTTCTGGACACTCTAGTTCTGCCCCAGACTCAAGAATATGCAATACATATTCTTTTGTTTTTTGTGTTTTTTGCTTGCCATATGCTTCTGTGATTCATCCATGTTGTTCTATATATCAGTGATTTATTTGTTTTTATTTTTGATTAATATTTAATTGTATGTCAACATATGAAATTTTGTTTACTTATTCACCTCTTTATGGACAATGGGTTGTTTCCTTTTTTAGCTGTTATGAATACAATTGTTATGAACAACCAAATACTAGACACTGTGTGAATGTATGATCTCTTTAAATACCTAGGAGTGGGATTATGGAATCATATGATAAGAATATATTTAATTTAATAAGATGTTGCCAAATATTTTTCAAAATGCCTGCATCATTTTGAAGCATACATAGAAGAATTCCAGTAACTCCATTTTCTCACTAACAAATACTTTTGTCAATCTTTTATTTTTCAAATCTATTTTAGACTTTTTCGTGGGTGTGTAGTGGCATGCCATTGTAATTTCATTTCCTATTATCCTAGTGGATAATTATGTTTAATATTAATGAGTTTGCTTGCCATTTTGTCTCTGTTTTATAAAACTCAGAACTCTATTCAAAAGTTTTGTTCATTTTGGGAATCCTATTGCTTGTCTTATTTAATTCTAAGAATTTCTTATACAATCTAGATACATATTCTTAATCATATGCATATATTTCAAATACAGTCTTTACATCTTTGAAATACCTTTTATGTTTTCTAAATGTATTGCTTAAAGTGCATTTTTATTTTTGGAAAGTCCATTTTATCCCATTAAAAAAAAATGAGTCATGGATTTTTTTTGTTCTGTCTGTATTAACTGATAAATTATGTTTATCAAAATGTCACAAAGATTTGCTATTGTTTTCTTTTTTTAATTTTTAATTTTAAAGATGTAGGGTACAATTCAGAGTTAAGTATACAAATGTTCATTATGCAGGTACCCTTGTTGATGAGGTGTGCCCTATTGTTTTCTTCAAGAAGTCTTCTAGCTTGGGTTTACCTTTAGGTCTATGCTGTATTTTTATTTTTCTATGTAGGGTGTGGTAAGTGTCAAACTTAAGTTTTGGGGATATAAATAACCATAATCTTAGCGCCTTAGTTGAAAGACTGTTACTTCTCAATTTAATTACCTAGACATGTTGTTAAAAAAAAATTCGACTGTAAATCTGTGGCCTTGCTTCTGGATTCTGTGTTTCTCTCCATTGAGCTATATAAATATGCTCATACCAATGTTACCAATTATTTTACATTGAATTTAGAATAAAAGTTGAAAATACCAAATTTACATTTCTGCCATTGCCTTTGAGACCCAGACTTCCTTCTACCAACTTTTGGATATTTTTTTTAATAAGAAAAATATACATTTATAATTTATATGTATCCAAATATTTACCATTTCTTGCATTCTTTATTCATTTGTGCACATTGAGGTTTTCATCGAACAAAGTTTTTCTTTGTTTAAGGAACTTCAGTTGGTGTCCCTCATAGCGAAGATATGTAGGCAATGGATATTCTCAGCTTTTGTTTACCTGAAAGTACTTTTTTTTAACTTTCATTTTTGAAAAATGCTTTTTGTTATGTTTTGAATTCCAAATATATAATTTTTCTTCTATTTTTCTTTTGTGTTCTGATAATATTGCTTGGTTGTCTCTAGCTTGCATATATTCTGATATAAATTTGGCCATCCTTCTTATTTATTTGTTTGTTTATATATAAATTATTTTTAACTTCGGACTGCTTTAAAACTTTTCTCAGTTACTTGGCATATGCACTTCAATTAAAGTGCATTGATGTGGTTTTCTTTGTGCTTATTCTGAGTTTTATTCAGCTTCTTAGATTTGTTGATTTATATTTTTATCACATTTTCTGTAGTTCCAAATTTTTACACTTTTCTATTTTGCGGCTTCATTTACACATCCATTAAAGTTTGGCACTATACCACATGTCATTGTTCTCTGTTCATTTTTTTAAAATATATTTTTTGCTTCTTTGTGGATAGGTTTTATTGGTATTTTTTCAATTTCATTGAAATTTTGCTGTTGGTGTTAATTCCACTAAACACGTTTTTAAAATCTTTGATATCATATTTTTATCTCTAGAATTGTTATTTGTATCACTTATATATTTGAGTTATTATTCTATCATATGTGTGCTTTAATCTACCTTCTTGTTCTATTTTTTTTAATGTGCTTATATGAATGTAAGAGCTAGCATGTCTAAAATCTTTAGGGCAGATCAAAAGGCTGGACATTCAGGCAGCGTTTCTTTGTTAAAGTCTTGAAGCAGAATTCCTCTTCTACAGGAAATATCGGTATTTGCTTTGAAGACTTTAACTGATTGTAGAAGACCCAAGCATTTTATCAAGGGTAATCTTCTTTACTTAAAGTCTATTGATTGCATATTTTAATCACATCTAGAAGATGCCTTTACAGCGGTATCTAGGTTAGTGTTTGCCCAAACAACTAGGCACTATAACCAAGCAAAGTTGACATACAAAATTAACCATAACAGATACTTTCCTCTGTTTGGGTTTTCTCTCCCTGCGTTATGGCTTGGGGATAGTTTTTAGATAGTAATCTGATAAAATTATCAGGACCAGTTTGTTTTTACTATTCTCTCAGGTATTAGAGCTTTGTGTTGTTCATTGGCCAATATCTAAAAACTGTTATTTCATAAGTCTTGTTTTCTAGGTTGTTAAGGTAAGTAAATAAATAATTATTATTCTTCATGTTAATTTTTTGTTATGTATTTTCACAGAATGTTTTTCCAATTAAAAAATGAATTAATAAGTAAAAATCTAGAGAGGCAGATATTAATATAAGCATTATGACTTAGAATAACCCGATAAATACACACACTAAATTCTGTGAAGACTAAGCTATGAATCTATTGAGACTTAGAAAATTGAGTTTGTGATAGTCTTAGTTAAACAATCCTTTTGCCCAAATGAAAGAGAAAGAGTGTGATATTATTTTCATCTTTATACCAAAGGACCTTTCTGGTTTTACAGTTGAAGTTCCCAAACAACCATAAAATATTTTCAGTATTTTCCCAAAGGAAAATAAAAGAATTGTACAACTCAGTGTACTTTTTTTAGAAGTTTGAATACTAATCACAAAATTTAAGGAAAATATTATGCTCTCTGCTAAAAACAAACAAACAAAACCCCAAAAACAAACAAACGAAAATTTGATTGGAAAAAGATCTTTATCAAATGACATTATTTCACATCCATAATTTTACTCTGTAAGAGTAGTCACTGATACATGCATGACCTAATAGATATTTTGCTTCATAGATTAGACTTATGATATGCAGAGTAAACAACAATTTCTGGAATAAAATTACTGAATATGTAAGATCAATGTGTTTGGTAAATGTTTTTGTACTCTTATTTGGAACTCCACTAAACTATGAGGAGATTTCCTTAATGTGAAGATTATTGTGTGAACATTTTTTTTTCTTTAAAAATTTTTTTCTTTTAAAGATGTGGGGTACAATTCAGGGTTAGGTATACAAATGTTCATTATGCAGCTACCCTTGTCGATGAGGTGTCTGAACTACTCTGTGGATTTCAATAGGTGTCTTGATAGTCCTCCTGGAGTATCAACTATAAAGTCAAAAGTGCTGCCATGTAAATAAAATGAAATTAGGTATCTACTGAACAATATTTATTCACAAAGAATAGTTAACATGTCTTCATTTTGTTTAGTGCTGATTGAAATCTTAAATAATTTTTATAAGAACAAACTATATCTCCTGTGCTTTGTGCAAAGAAATTATTAGAGTATTTTTAATTTACATGGAGGCACAACTGATTTTCCGGGAAAGTTATTTATACTTTTAAAATGAAGAAACACATACACAAAAAAAGACACAAAAATATATTCTTGACTATCTGACACAACTTCTAAAGACAATTTCTCTAATTTTAGTTGTGTTGTTCAAAGAACGTATCTAAAATATATATTCAAGGTCTTGTATATCCTGACATTATTATTCTAACTCAAATATCTTAATTTTAGTATTGAAGTTTTCTTATTAAAGCCAACTATCCTGAAAATCATTCACCACCCAAACTTATACATATATTTTGGTACATGAGGATCTCTTTGCTTACAAAGAAACACACCAAAGGTATATTTGGAATATTTTAAGAAACAGTCAAATGCCATAAGAAGACATAAAATAGTGGTTTTAGAAGCTGAATAAGGCCAGGTTCGGTGACTCAACCTGTAATCCCACACTTTGGGAGGCCAAGGAGAGAGGCTTACCTTAGCCTGCAGGTTTGTGACTCCCCCCCCCCCCCGCCCGGGCAACTTGGCGAGACCTTGTCTCTACAATAAATCGAAAACTAGCTGGGCGTGGTAGCCTGCACCTGTAGTTCCAGCTCCTTGGAGGGCTGAGACTGGAGGATCACCTGAGCCCAGCAGGGCGAGGCTGTGGTGGCCGGGAGCAGCCACTGCACTCCAGTCTTGGTGACAGAGTGAGACACCAACTCAAAAAAAGAAGCTGAATAAAATGAGGGAGTAATGAGAATGCAATAATGTGATCTCCTAAATTGAAACAGTCAAGCTCTTTGCTATACCTCTACTCTCCCTCCAGATATTAAATCTGATATGGTAAAAGACTCATCCTTTGAAAGAGCTGATATCTTTCTTTATTGAAAAACATTCCTTACTTTCTGATATTTGTTTAGTTTGAAAATCAAGAACTATCAAACATACATCTTTTATTATCCTTAATGTGGAAGCATTTATTACAAAAAATAAGAAAACAATTAGATGTTAAGGACGATCGACAACTCAGGCAATCCTTAGTATTAACATATGTTCCTTTTACCATATAGAGTATTTTTCTAATTAGCTTGCAAATATTATCTTATTAAAATATATAAATAATGACATAGGATTGAATTTCCAAATGTCTTAATCTATGAACTAGTAAACGTCCAAAGAAATATTAACATAAGGAGACAGAATGCTGCTACTCGAAAAAAATCCCAGAAAAGGGATCAGACAGGGGAAGTGGAGAGCCCTCTTTGTCTTTTGATAATTTTGCATAACCCTTCTCCTATTGACCATGATTAGACACAAAGACATATATAATCATGAATAGAAAGCTAAATGTGAAGTCATACAAATATTTAAATATAAATATAAATGGTAAAGGACTATTCTTTGCAAATTTGTATTTCCAGTCTTTCTCTGAATAGGAAGTTTTCATTCTAACTAGAAGTTTACAATACCCAAACTTTCTATGATTGGGAGAATTTGGTGTAAAAATAACAATAACAATAATATATCAGAGTTGAGAGGTTTCAAAATAATTGCTTATGATAGCAAGTAAATATTTTTTGTTTTATTTTTATGAATACTCTAGGAGAATTTTTTCTCAGAATGCATTGTTAGTGTGTGTGCCTTATCAGCCCAAATGTGGTATGCTTAATTAGATATTTTAATGTTTTAATAGGAATATAATTATCCTTTTGTATGTATTAGGGCCATAAGCTTTGAAAATGTTTGAGTAAAAAAAAAAATAATGTTCCCTATAATTTCAGATGTGATGTAGGATGATTTTTAGCAAAACAACATTTTGTGTTCCTATTATTTCAAGGTTACAGGTATAATTTGAGTTTATATAAGTTGTTTTGCTGATAATGTCTCTGAATACATAATGAAACAATTTAAATAAGAAACCATCTGAGGAAATTTGTTAACAGACTCTGTTAGAAAATAGATTTACGTGTAAGTTTTGGTTAGGTTTGGAATGCAGATAAAATTTCTGGCTTAGGGTTTTGCGTTAGTTACCTTATCAAAACGAACTTGTATCAAGCAGAAGATGGAAAAATTGGTGTTGTACATAGACTCTCTCCACCAATACAAATTAAGTAAATCAAAACAAAATAGTGAAATTCAATTCTTCTTTTCTATACTGCTCAAATGAGACTACACACACTGTGTTTAAGGTTGAAGGAAGATAATCTAGGCAACATACCCCAGTAAGTGAGGCTAAAATCTGTGTGCCTCATGGCGTCCTAATTATCAGAGTTAAATATGCATATAGTGAATTGCATGTAAATGAGTTCAATAATGCAGATCATTCTCCTTTCCTCTTAAAGAGCCAAAGTTGTGTGGGAATTCATGCAATGATATGCTTACACCTGTTACTCATGTATGTCTCCAGTGTAAGTACATAAGTGTATTGAGTCTGTCTTTGTATTAAAGATGGTGACTCACAACATGCATCACATAAACCTGCTTTCAGAGGACTTGATAAAGGGCTACCTAGCATTGTCTTCTTTCAGTCTCACTGAAGGAAGCTTACTCCAATGGAAAAATCCACACCTTAATTTCATGTCACCATTCCTGACAGAACTGCTTCCATCTTGCCAGGTCTTGTGTGAAATATGAAGAGAAGCTGAGTTCCATTCTAGTGAAATAATCTGAAATAGGCTACCTATGTCCTCTACATACTGATATCTCAAATTACAAAACTGTTACATGTTTCAAATGGAAAGTTTAATCAACAAAATTGCTTTATATGTATAAATACATGTTGGATGTTTAAGTAGCTCTCTAGATATTCAGTTAAGCATATAAACAGTTAAGCATATAAACTCCACTTTCCATCTTAAACTGCCACTGTTTGTTTTTTCTTACCTAGACTGACAGGAAACACAAAGATATCTATAGTTCAGTTAAATGACTAGAGAATCCAAAATCCCTATGAGAAATTTTTAAGTGTAAAGAATTTCTGTTGACCCAAGAGAAAATTTGGACCTACCATGTCTAATGTTGGTCTGATATAGATACCTTTTTCATGCTTAATTACTATTTCATGATACAAA
This sequence comes from Tarsius wallacei, assembly GCA_963574415.1. Taxonomy (NCBI): domain Eukaryota; kingdom Metazoa; phylum Chordata; class Mammalia; order Primates; family Tarsiidae; genus Tarsius; species Tarsius wallacei. Next base: position 1,310 of record CAUYQG010190981.1, on the reverse strand, counting down.
AAGAAATTGTGCTAATCATACTCTAAATAAATACAAAAGCACTTTCATTATTTGCAATGAGTTACTTCAGATGTATTTGTTCTTAATCTAGTCTGCACTTTTCTCAAGACACCATTACTCTTTTATTCTGTATTTGTTTGCCAACATATTTTGACTCCATCTACTTATACACTACAATTTAGAGGTGGTAAATGAGTTTAGATGCACAGTGGTCTTTTTTGGGGAAAGTACTCTCTGATAAGAAGTTTTATAATCCTGACATAGCCAAGGTCATCAGTGTGCAGCAATCATGACTAGAAAACTCTGGCAAATATCTACATGGGCACCAATAAACATAGGTTAATGGAAAAGTGAATTCTTAAATCTTGTTTACCATTAGAATCCCATTTTCCCTGAAAATTTTATTGTTCCATTATTACCCTTCTCATCAAATACATTGCCATCTACCCAGTTGTTAGAGCGAAAACGTTGTAAATCAGAATTTTTTTTTCAAAACACATCTGGACTCTTTCTAATTCACTTTACCTACACATTTACAAGCTTAATCTATTGATGTTTTTCCAATAGAAATTTCAGTGTTATCTAAAGGATAAAGATTTTTCTTTGGTACCAGTATAATCCAAAGTTACCAAAACACAGCCAAAATAATGACTTTATATAATAAATAAAACTGTATTGCCGCCCCCACCTCAATTAAATTTCTCAGGGAGTAGATTGTTCATATTAAAAAAAAATCAAACTTTTTTTGTTCAGTAGGAATTGCCTAGAATTTCTAGGTGTTGTCGCCAAATTTCCTACTAGTATTTTCTTATTTGCTATAGTTAAAAACCACATGAGCCTCCTTGTTCCCTGAACATGTTTAACTTTATAAGAAACTGCCAAAATATTTTTAAAGTGTCCAATTTTGCATTCCCAACAAAGTGTGTGAGTGTTTCAATTTTTTTGCAATTGGTATTGCCAGGTTTTTGCTTGTATGTTTTTGGTTGTTTTTTGTTTGTTTGTTTGTTTTTGTTTTTTTTTAACCAAGTCTAATATGTGTGTAGGGATAGCCCAGTGTGACTTTAATTTACAGCTCCTTAACGATTATTGATGGTAAGCATTCTAAATGTGTTAAACTTTCAACCATTTGTCTTTTAGTCAAATATGTATCCTTTTTTTTTGAGTTGGAGGTTGGAGTCTCACTCCGTCGCCCAGACTGGAGTGCAGTGGCCGCTCCCGGCCACCGCAGCCTCGACCTGCTGGGCTCCGGCGATCCTTCCGCCTCAGCCATCCAGGTGCGCGCTACCACACCTGGCTAATTTTTTTTTTTT